>CM021101.1:143393712-143587617 GCA_007115665.2 Sequoiadendron giganteum
AAGTTCATTATCACCTTGTTTGGCTTAACACACTTAGCTAGATTATCAATTCCAAAACCACCTCATTTGACTTGACACACTTAGTCAAACTACCCTCTTGTATGAGTTTACTTTGGGATAACACAACTTCCTTGAATTTACAAGTGCATTATCCCTTTTGTTTGACTTAACACACTTAGTCAAACTATCAATCCATCAATTTGATTGATCAGCATTAAGCTTGGTTTTCAACAAAATCCCAAAACAGAGCATTGATATTATCATCTAATATCCATATCCAAATCGTCAAAATCATGCAAAATTTAAAAACATTCAAAAATCATCACAATTTCAAAAAAATTTGGAAAAATTCATCAAAAATATTCAAAAACATCCAAATCATTCAAAAATCCAAAAACATGTCGAAATATCAGAAAATCTTCAAAAAATCATTATGTAGTCTTGTCAGTTATTCACCTTGTCCGAACTACATTGTCTCTAAGCTTGAATGTAGGAAAGGTTGATCTTTGATCATCTCCGAGATAGTTAGAGTCAGTCCTTAGGCATCTGTCGCATTGGCAATCCATTTTCCCATCTATTTAACATTTAGGTCAATCCTTAGGTGTCTGTCGCATTGGCAATCCATTTGCCCATCTATCTTTTCATTGAGTGAAGTTTTTTGTCAGTCAAACTACGTGGTCTTTGCATGTATAATGTAGGCAAGGATAATCTATGGATCAGCTCCTGAGACCCCTAGGATAGGTCTTTAAGTTAGTCTCTTCATCATAAATCTTGAAAATACCAAAAACATTGAAAAATGTGAAAATTCCAAAATAGCCTCAAAACATCAGAAAATCCAAAATGGTGCATCCATTTCATCTCGCTTTCACTCACGAATTTTATCACTCATTGTAGGATGCCAAATCTCACACATTGGTTGTATGGACTAGCATCCTCATAGAATAACATACACCATTTACTCCAAACAAAATGCTGAAACTAAACAAACATGTAATGGAGAAAAGGCAATACAACCTATTCTATGATGGATTGGTGCCCTCCATGAAGATGTGAGAGAGCCCTTTCCCAATCCCTTTCTAAGCCAAAATGAGATAGACAATGAGTTGCTATGAGCTCAACTTGCCTATAGTTTTGATGCCTTCAAAGTGTGTTGTTGAAATGAGAGAAAATGGCTTGCATTTCTAGGAAAAGTTGATAGAAGAGAGGCCAAAATTAGGCAATGTGGGACTAAATCCCATCTAATAGGATAGAGACACTTGTCATAATGGGATTGGTCAAAGCTTGTGCAAGTTTTGGCCAATGTGCCCATTCAAATTTGAAAAGTGTCAATAAATGCATGTTGTTGAGGGTTTTGGGGGGAATAATCTTTGTCCAAAAAAGTCAAAGATGAGAGTTATTGAAGGAAAATAAGCTTTTTAATAAATCAATTAAATTGATTTATTGGTGCAAGTGGGTGGGTTAGTTAGGAGTTTAGATTTGACTCTAGTTGAGTCAAAAGCTAGAGAATGGTAATTATGATTAAAAGTTAATTAAATTTAGATTAATTAACTTGGGGGATTTTAGGGATTTGATATTTGATTTTAAATCAGTTTGAGTTATTAAATCAAATAAGAAGAACCTTAGGAACTTAATTAAATAATTTGATTTATTTAATGAACCTTAGGAAATTAATCAATAAATATTTTAATTGATTAATAGAAGAAATGAATGTTAATTTGTATGATGCATGATTGTTATTTTTGTATGTCTACATTTTGCCCCTCTTTGAAGCGATGTACTTGTTGCATTGGTTCAAAGAATGTTGTTGCCGATATCGAAATTAAAAAATTTCTAATTTTTCGGATGCCCCAGCGAAAAGAAATACGCTAGTACATTGCCCCCTCAAGAGATCGAGTGAAAAGATTCGATTTGAGGTGGATCTCACGATAAAGAGGTTCAAAAACGGATGTATGGATGACGAGACTATATGATAATGGTGATGTAAATGAGATGTTTGGAAGATGTTTAGAATAACAAATTTATATTATCCTAAGCATGTTAAATGATTATGCAATGCATGTGAGATGGATGAGATGGATGATGTTGTCCTGATATGATGGTATGACATGATTATGCAGAATGAGAATACGGATGCAAGATGGATGCATTGTTAACGTGAAAGAAGATAGAAGAATGAGAGGGATGAACCCTTAAATTCAAGAAGATGAAGAAGTCCAACAAGTCCCCTAGTCATCAAGACTCGATTGGATATGACGATGAATGATGATGATGTGTTGCTTATCCAGGGATGGGAGAGAGCGTACCTTTCTTTATGTTTGATAACACACGTAGGTGCGATGCATCAAGGTATTAAGAACCAGGATGGTGTTGTGCCTAGTGTGATGGACTTTGACTCGACAATCAGATAGGAGTACTCTTGTTCAAACTTGACAAACATAACCTTATTCAGAATGCAGTTCAGAGATTCTAGACATCTCGGGCCAAAACATAAGAAGGCAAGCCTTCTTATGTGGTCAACAAGATACCTAAAACATCCTTCCTAAAAACAAAACAAAGTATGCATGACGAAGTTATTTTACAAGAATATCTAACAAGCACAACAGATAAAATGATAATGATCGTTGCCCCATTCCTTTCTCTCTAAACCTGTTCTGTTTAGGCATCATCGAGAGGTCCTTGGAATGAGCGCAAAATAAGATAAGTCAAAAAGACCAAATAAAGTAAACAAGCAAGCTAATGTTCTTCGTATCGCTAGCCAAGACTAAACTACTGTGGGGTACCTGATGCTTATGTCCATCATGGGAAAGTTTCATCCTAGGACATGTAGTGACCAGGGTTTTGGTGAGACTGATTGCATGATAAGCTATTGATACTCTGAGTTGACCAACTTGCTGACTTACTGACTTAGACTTGAGACTCTGACGATAAGGCATTCACTTTAGAACCTGCTAAACTTGCTTCTGACTAACTCACCAAAGGGTGAAAGCGATGATGATTTATTATGAGTGATGACAATCACGGGTGAAAGCGAGATGAAATGGATGCACCATTTTGGTTTTTTCAAATGTTTTGAGGCTGTTTTTGGAATTTTGAGATTTTTACAAATGTTTTTGGTATTTTCAAAAAAATTCAATGTTTTTGGTATTTAAAAGATTTTACGACGAACAGACTAACTTAAAGATTTATCCTAGGGGTCTTGGGAGTTGATCCATAGATTAGCCTTGCCTACGTTATACACGCAGAGACCATGTAGTTCGACTGGTGGTGGACTGACTTGATGATAATATGGACAAATGGATTGCCATTTTATTGCCTAAAGGACTGACTTAAGATGCAGACTAGATGGGCAAACAGATTGCCAATGCGACGGACGCCTAAAGGACTGACCTAACCGTCTCGGGGGATGATCAAAGATCAACCTTGCCTACGTTCAAGCTCAGAGACGACGTAGTTCGACAAGGTACTACAAGACTGATGAAATTTTTGAAGATTTTCTGATATTTTGACATGTTTTTGGATTTTTGATGATTTTTCTGAATGTTTTTGGTTTTTTGAATGAGTTTTTTGAATGTTTTTGGAATTTTTGATGAATTTTGAAAAAGATCACGAGAATATACATGAATCCGATCCGATGTTGCGAGAACGTGCCCCCAGTGTGGTGCGACAGACTACTTCGATAAAGGCAGGATAGACTGACCTTAGAAATGCCAAGTAGTTCCAATGGTGGAATATAGTACAGATACCAACGCAGGCTATGGTATGGATGCGAGCGGATAAGTGGAATGTGATGGAGTGGATGAGTTGTGCAGATCCTGATAGATGGGGAAGGTGCTTTATTTACACTTGACGCCTGTTTGCCAGGTTTTCACCAAGGTATTTGCCCAAAGCGCCACCGAAGTGGTTTTCACTAGAGGACGATTTTTTCTTTTACTATTTTTCAATCCTTTTCTGATTTTTTTGGATTTTTTGATCTTTTGATTTTTTTTGTTGTCACCAAGATGCCTGTTTGCCAGGTTTTCATCGAGGTAACCATTTTTTCAGGACTTTTTCTGATTGTTTTTGTATTTTCTGGTTCTATACCTTGCAAGGTTTAGGCATAAAACTTTTTGAGGTGAGAGCTATTCAGAGGCTCCTGCAGAGGCTCGCCTTCTGGTGTTGCTAGTTGATATGCCCCTGATGTGTAACTTGCAGTGATGACAAAAGGTCCCAGCCAGTTGGGCTCAAACTTTCCCTTTGTATCTGGATTTGGCACGTTCTTTTGGTTTTCTTTCAGCACGAGGTCACCAACTTGGAAAGTGCGTTGTCTGATCTTCTTGTTGTAGCTCCTTTTTAGGTGATTCTGGTACACTTGTAGATGATTAAGGGCATCCATGCACCTTTCATCTAGTAATTCCAGCTCATTGAGTCTTGTGACCCTATATTCCTCATCTGTGATAAGGTTTTGCAGTGATATCCTTAGTGATGGGAGCTCGATCTCAATGGGGAGTATGGCCTCTGATCCGTAGACTAGAGAGAATGGGGTGGCACCTGTTGGCGTGCGGATGCTGGTGCGGTAGGCCCATAAGGCGGGATTTAACTGCAGATGCCAGTCACGACCAGAGTCATTGACTGTTTTCTTGAGGATTTTCAAAATGGTTTTATTTGTAGCTTCTACTTGGCCATTGCCTTGTGGATAATATGGAGTGGAAAAGCGATGCTTGATTTTGAATTTTTCACACAAGTCACGGACATCCTGATTCTTAAAAGGTGTCCCATTATCAGAGATAATGGATTGGGGGACACCGTACCGACAAATGAGGTAATTCAGGATAAACTTGGATATCTGCTTTCCGGTGATGTAGGTCATGGGAATTGCTTCGACCCACTTAGTGAAGTACTCGGTGGCAGTGATAATGAATTTATAGCCATTGGATGAGGTGGGTGATATTTTTTCAATGAGATCAAGCCCCCATTGTGAAAAGGGCAAAGGTGTAACAATAGGATGCAGTTCTTGAGCTGGTGCATGAATAAGGTCTCCATGCTGTTGGCATTGCAAGCATTTTCTGACAAAATTGTGCGCCTCTTTTTCCATTGTCGGCCAGTAGTACCCTATTCTTAACAACTTTTTAGCCAAGGTCATACCACTTGAGTGTGACCCGCACGTGCCATTGTGTACCTCAGTTAGAGCAGTCAGGGCTTCATTGGGTTTTAAACAACGTAACAGGGTTCCATTGGTACTCCTACGGAAGAGGGTTTCTCCTAGGATGATGAATCATGAAGTCGTTTTGATGAAAGTGCGTTTTAGGTTCGAGGTGATGTCAGTGGGGAGGATTCCTAACTTTAGGTAGGTGTATATATCATGATACCAAAGATCACCAGGACCAACAAGTTCACATGCGTATTCTAACTCTGGTACCTCGAATGTGGGTACGAGAAGCTGCTCTACGAGAAATTCATGTTTCGAGACATTACGAGGGATGTCGAGTAAGGATCCAATTGTCGCCATTGCATCAGCTGCTCTATTATTTCTCCTTGGTATCTGCTCAAAGGTAATGTCGATGAAAGATTCCTTGAGTCTTTCTACCACCTTCTTGTATGGTGTGAGTTTATCATCCTTGGTTTGGTATTCACCATTGACTTGGTTGATGATAAGTTGCGAGTCGCCATAGACTTTTAGTGCCATGATTCGCCATTGTGCTGCAATCTTGAGTCCTATGGTCAAAGCTTCATATTTTGCTATATTGTTAGTACAAGGGAATGCTAGCTTGTATGATCTAGGTATGCAGTCTCCTTGCGGCATGATGAAAAACACACTAGCTCCTGACCCATGTTGTGTGTGAGAGCCATCAAAGTATAACTTCGAGTGGTCTGTTGCACCAAGGTTAAAAAGGGACTCATCTGGGAATTCTGATATGAGTGGGTTATCTGTGTAGAGGGGAGCTTCTGCCAGCTGATCTGTAATAACTTGCCCTTTTATGGCTTTTCGTTCTACATACTCGATATCATGTTCAGATAATATCATTACCCACTTAGCCATTCTACCTATAAGCGCTGCTTTTGACAATAGGTACTTTAGAGGGTCTATTTTGGCAATCAACTTGATTTGGTGCGCTAGCATGTAGTGTCTGAATTTCTAAGCCGCAAATACCAGTGCTAGGCAAGCTTTTTCTATTGACGTGTAATTGAGCTCATGTCCCACTATTGTTCTGCTGATGTAGTAGATAGCCCGCTCGGTTCCCTTTTCATCATGTTGGGCTAAAAGGGCCCCCAGGGCGGCTATTGTTGCAGAGATTTATAGGATTCATGGTTTCCCCACAATTGGTGGCATCAACACAGGTGGTGTAAGTAGATACTCTTTTATTTTGCTGAATGCTTGCTCGCATTTGTCATCCCATCTGAAAGCTACTCCCTTGTGAAGTAGGTGTGAATAGGCAATCTGTTTATCTGCCAATTGTGCTATGAATCTCCGGATGGACTGGAGTCTTCCTTGCAATCCTCTTAGTTGTTTTAACATTCTTGGTGGTTTCATTTCCAGGATTGCTTTTACCTTTGCAGGGTCTACCTCTATCCCTCTCATTGAAACTATGTATCCTAGTAGCTTCCCTAATTGCACCCCAAAGACACACTTCTTCGGGTTGAGTCTAATGTTATATTGTTCGAGCTTGTCAAAGATAGCACTTAGAGTTGCTATATGGTCTTGTCTCTTCTTTGATTTAGCAAGTATGTCATCTACATAATCTTCAACTATTTTGTGGATCATGTCATGGAAGATTAATGTCATGGCTCTTTGGTAGGTAGCTCTTGCATTCTTCAACCCAAATGGCATTACGTTCCAGTAGTAGGTGCCCCAAGGACATGTGAATGCTGTCTTGTGTTGGTCTTCTTTTGCGATCATTCTCTGATTGTACCCTGAGAAACCATCCATTAGGGAGAGCATCTCATGTGCGGCCGTCATATCCACTATCATGTCAATGTTGGGTAGTGGAAAGTCATCCTTGGGACATGCTTTGTTAAGGTCTCTGAAATCAGTGCAGATGCGGATGCCCCCTTTCGGTTTTGAGACTGGTACAAGGGTAGATACCCATTCTGGATATTCGATCGGGCATATGAAGCCAACATCCAGAAGTTTCTGCAGCTCAATCTTTACAAGCAAAGCTATTTGTGGGTGCATCTTCCTTAGCTTCTGTCTAACTGGTTTTGCTCCGGGGTGAACGGCCAAATAATGCACTACCACTTCAGGATCTAGGCATGGCATGTCTACATAGGTCCATGCAAAATTTACCTTTCTCTCCTTTAGGAAAGTTGCCAATAGTTTTTGTTCTTCTTCTAGGAGGGATTCTGCATAGAAGGTAATTTGTGGTTCTGATTCTGTACCTAAGTTGACCGGGTTGCACTGTTCTGCCAATACTGTTGACTTCTCCTGGTCTAGAGCAGTAGGGGGGAGATTGAATCCTTCATCCTCTAGCTCCACAAAGAGGTTTTAGCCATTGGATACATCCTTTATTTTTACTATTTTATGGTTAGAGAGTGCCACAGTGTGGTTTTCGCTCAATAACTCCGAGCTTATTCTCGATCTTTTTCTTTTGCGACTGAAGGACTCAATCGTCTCCCCATAGTATGCTTGTGTGTCTAGAGTGATATCAAATCTTTCCTTGTGATCTCCACATGGAACAGTATCCCTTAGTCCCATGAATTCCAAGAGAGCCTCATCATTTTTGAACGAGTCTAGAATCGGCGGTCCCCGTTGGTCGTGATCGATGAGTTGGGGGTATACTAAGTGGATTTGGTGGGTTTGTTGGATTGGCTCAGTGGGTGAGACACTAATCATCAGTAAGATGGAATCTTCAAAGAGCCTAGGTAAGCCACCTATGATGTCATCATCGTCATTGCTACTACAAACGTCAGTTATGTCAAATGTGAAGTTATCGAGAGGTAGGCCTATGGATACAGGTAATCTAAGGGTGGTTGCCGATACTTGAGGAGAAGATCTGACTGCTTGACTAGGAGTACCTCTACCACATACGATTATACTCAGAGGAGTACATCCAAGGCCAAGGTTTCACATTCTTCTTTCTGCAATGATGGGCTCCAGCCGTCCATCACTATTTCTTCCAAGGCTTTCATTGCTATTATAGCCCATACCAAACATCATTTGCAACCCTCTGTTAGTTTCATCCATGGGTAGGGTGGGAGTGGGTCTTTCATCTTGGTACAAAGTGTTTGTGATGTCCTCCTCATCCACATTTTCCTGACTGAGATCCCCCCAACTCTGGAATCTAGAGGGATCTGTTCTAGTGCGGACAGGTGTTTGAGTTAATTGTGGTTGCCCATGTGATCTAGGAGATTGTGGTAACTCTCCTACAACAAAAGCATTTCTCTTCATTCTATAATCACTGCATCCATTGTCCTGTATCATGTTCTTGATCTTAGATATGTCGGGGATGGCGGGTGTCTCTGTCGCAGAAGTGGAGGCGAGATTAGCTGGGTCTATGTATGAAGTGGATGGTTCTTCATCATTTTTAGGTACTTGAGGGATTTTGTAAAACTTGGCTTCCAAGTTTTTGCAATAGGCGAAAGGTTTGGGATCCCCATATATATAGTAACCTCCTGATTTTGATATGAGAACTTAATGCACTGATGATAGGTTGAGGCCATTGCCTTCATTCCGTGTATCCATGGGCGTCCCAGGAGGATGTTGTATGGCAAATCAAGGTCAAGAACTTGACAAGTTGTTTCCATGGTTGCTGGCCCCACTTGGATGGGGATCTTGATAGTCCCCTGAGACACTCTTTCCTGGTCATCATATGCTCTTATGGTGATACTTTTGTTCTTATTGATGGAATCCTCGACAAATCCCAATTTCTTTATAAGTTTCAGAGAACAAATATTAAGACCTGCACCACCATCTACCAGGACTCGCTTGACTTTCTTTTTATGGACTAGGATTTGGTGGTGGAGTGCGCGGTTATGAGATGGCTATGGGGGGAAATATTGGTACAAAAATGTGATGAGATTCGGGGTAACAATGTTACCTACCATAGCCTGAAATTGCTCTGTGTCAAGGGTGGCAGCAACGGTAGAGGCAGCTAGTGCTTCATCTAGGATCTGTCGATGAGCGGCAGAGATTTTTAGTAATTCCATGATGGATATTTGTGTGGGTGTTCTCTTGAGTTGGTCAATTACATTGTAATCATAGGGGACGGCCTTTGTGTTGGTAATGGGGGTCTTAGTAGGTGCCCCGGCAATGGTAACTTTTCCGCCTCGTATGGTGACTCCATAGTCATTGTTGGTTCCCTTGATATTTATGACAGTGACCAACTCGTCGACACATCCGACTATCTCCTCATATACTAGATTGGCACTAGCATACTTTTGTTTACCCTTATTATTCCCTTGGTTATTTCCCTGATTATGATTCGGCATCGGATTCGTGTAGATTTTTAGGTCTTGGTTTCCGGTCGGCTGCTCAATGTTGATGACCTTATCCTCAATGAGGTCTTGGATGATATTCTTGAGTCTCATGCAGTTGGCGGTGGTGTGTCCTTTGAATTTATGAAAGTCACACAGGAGATTCTCGTTGTACCACGGCGGTTTGGTCATGGGCTTCGTGTATTGTTCGGAGTTAGAGATTTTGATTAGGTTTTCTTTGACCAATTTCTTCATGACAGACTCAATCAATTCGCCAAGAGCTGTGAACTTCCTCTTGGGGGGAAACTTGTTGCGGGGAGGTGGTCCTCCTTGAATACCCACATTGTTGACTTGGCTGGTGGAAGGTGGTTGTGACTGTGCTACTACCACATTAGCCTGCACATTGTTGTGGTTATGAGTTTGTGGATGATGATGATTTTGGGTATTTTACTTAGGAGCACTGATGACTACCTTAGCATCAACCACGTCGTCGTTCGTGATATTTTTGTTCCTCGACCATGTTCGAGGTTTATCATTGTAGTTGTTGGACGGGCGGTTATCCTGTGGTGGAGTCTATGTAGGTGTGCCTCCTCATGGAGTAAGGGCTCTTTTGATGTTGAGTGCCTTTGGAATTAGTTGATCGTAAGATGTGATGCACTGCATTTTTAGGTAGAACACCAGGTTTTCATCTAAGTTGGCTATGATGGTGCAAACTTGTTGTTCCTCTGGCATGGCCCACTTGCTCTGATTGGCCTTGGATCACCATCTTTGCAAGAAGGATGCAAATAACTCTCCTCTTCTTTGTTTGAGTGTAGATAGTTCTTCTAAACTAACATCCGCACCCATATTAAAAGCGTAATTTTTAAGGAAAGCCTCCACAATTTCCTCGAATGTTTTAATGCCTGTGGGTAAGCGAGAAAACCATTCCATAGCTGGACCAGTCAGGCTTCGGGGGAAGAGCCGCATTAGATACGTGTCATCATATGCGACTTCCATGGAGTGCACCTGAAATTCCCTAACGTGGTTTTCAGGGTTGCCCGTTCCATTGTACTTACCAAATTTGGGGATCTCGAATCCCTTTGAAAATGGTACCATGGCGAGACTTCTATCGAACGGATAAGGGCACAAGTTGCCTGGTGTCCTTGTGGTTTTTCCTGCTTGCAAGTCCAAGACCTGCTGTGAAAGCAATTTGATCCGTGTTGCGACATCCTTGCTTGGGTCGGGGGGTGGGATGAATGAGTGGTGAGGTGTTGGAGGTGTTTGATGGGTGAGGAGCATACTGGTCAGGGTTTGCTACGAGCTCGGCTGTGTGTTTAGGGCTTGTTGGTAAGCTTGCATTTGTGCCAACAACGCTTGCTGTTGATCTTGTTGTTGCCGTTCCAATAGCGCTTGTTGTTGGTCTATCTGCTGTTGTTCCCATGAAGCCTGTTGTTGGTCAAGTTGTTGTTGAGCTAGTAACGCTTGTTGTTGGTCTAGCTGCTGTTGTGCCAACAATGCTTGTTGTTGGTCGAGCTGCTGTTGTGCCAATAAAGCTTGTTGTTTAGCTTGGTGTTGTGCCTGAAAGTCTTGCAGGGCTTGGTGGTAGGCTTGCAGGTGGATTGCTTGCAATTGCGCTTGGTATTGAGCTTGTGTCTTTTGTTGGGTTTGAGCTTGAGCTTGGGCTTGAGCTTGTGCTTGCGCTTGTGCGGCTTGTGCTTGAGCTTGTGCTTGCGCTTGTGTGGCTTGTGCTTGAGCTTGAGCTTGAGCTTGCGCTTGGGCTTGGAGTGCCTTCTGGCGGGTAGCTTGTTGTGCGGCTTGCAACATAATGGAGAATGAATTGGTCATGTTGTGCTTTGGCAATGGGATTGGTGGTGGAGTAGGAATCATGCCAACTATTGTGGCGGGTGGAGGGATTGTGGTTGTGACTATGATTTGGGTTGTGGGCGGGGTGGTTGAGATAATTGATCCTTGATGAGGCATGCTTTGGGAGACTTGAGGACCAATAAATGCATTAACCGTGGTGATAGGAATGGTTGCGATTTGTTGTGAGGACATCGGAAAAAGAAGCGGGTTCAAAGTGGTGGTTGGATTGCTTGGATTAGCAAAATTTTCGATGGTTAAAGGTGGAAGACCTATTCCAGGAGGCGATGCAGATGCGAAAGGAAGCGGGGGAAGGGATGATGCACCACTTTGGAAAGAGAAAGGATTGATAGCTTCTTTCGTTCCAAGCAAACCAACTTCCTCATGTGGTGGGGGAGTTGGTATGTTCAATTGATAAGCTGGTGTGGCATTAAATGAGGATGAACCAGCGGGATTATGAAATGTGAGTGGGATGTAAGGGTGAAATGAGTTTTCTGGAATAAATGTAGGGGTGATGATCGCTTCTTCATTAGCCACAAGGCGGTGTTCTTGCAATTCTTGGAACATGGCACTCCCCTTGTTCACAATCGGGGAGGTTGGTGTGATGATTGAGGTGATGCAAGGTACTTCTTGATTGATGTTTGAAAACGGGGATGCAACTGCACTAGTGCTTGTGTTAAGGTTGGGAGGGGGCATGTCCCCTCCTCTTTCTATTGAATTTATGCATTTGAACATAGCAGTAACAATTTTATGGTTCTTAGGATTTTGAATCATTTCCATGATTTCCTCTGGTGTCATCCCTATGTCTTCATTTATGTCGTCCTCTTGATGACTCTCCTCTTGAGTATTTTGTGATGATAAGGGAGATTTGCTTGGGGGATTGCTTGATCTTGCTAGGTTCACTTCGATATTTAGATGACTCATGTCCATAGAAGTTGATATTTCTCTAATATTTTCCATGTCCTTGTGTTGAGATCTTGTTTGGACCACAAAAATAGGGATTTGTTCGATCCTAATCTTTTAAGTCCAAAAAGAGAAGAACTAGGGTAGCTAAAAGATCAAAGATGGTGATGATGGTGATGGGTTTTAAAATGGATGGGATGAGTGAATGAAACCTTTGGAAAACCTTTTGAATGTATGTGCTAAAATTTGAAAGGGATTTTGATTTGATTTGATTGTGATAATTTGACTAGATGCGTTAAGTCAAACAAGATTGGTTATGAAGTTGTTTCCCCTAGGAAGTTGTGTTATCCTAAGGGAACTTGCACAAAGATGGATGAATTGACAAAATGTGTTATGCCAATGTTTTGGAGAACTAATAGACTTTAAGAAGTTGTGTTATCTCAAAGAAAATTTGTTCAATGATTTGAGACTATGTTGGCTAAGTGTGTTAAGCCAAGATATGATGATGTTGATTTAGCCCTCTAAGTTTAGCATGATGTTTGATTCTAGAGTTCTCAAAAAGGTTTGATGATGAAATGATACTTTGATTTGATGGATGAATGAATGGGAATGAAAAATTTGATCTTGAACCTTAACCTAGATGTGACTCTCTCTTTACAAAACCTAGGTGTTGAAGAACATGCTTGACTTCTTATGGGAGAAATGCAAACCTTTGAAACAATTCGGGATTTTGTTGACAATAAAATGCATATAATGCTGGATTGTTCCTTGAGGCTTTTCTGTAAAAGTTATAAACCAATCTTTCCCTGAATTCGAAAAGTCTCTCAAGATGTTCCTCACGAGCTTTTAGACTAAGCTTCTTGAACTTTGGCTTTGGGATTTTGATCTTGCGGGAAATCATGTTAGAAAACACATGTGTAATCCAATTTGTCTCTTTATCTTGGTTAAATGAGGTTCTTTTTATCCAAGACACTTGCTTGCTTAGGTTTTCAAACTATATGTCTAGTGTCCCATTCTCTTTCTCATCCCACAATGTCCTTTGTGTGGAAATCGAGGAAAATAGGGCAAAAGTTCCTTATGTTTATCCTTATTGGAAACAAATGATGATAGAATTTGCACACTTAGAAACCTCTAGGAATGTGATTCCTAGGGAAAGCAAGAGTGGGCAAGTTCGTCAATAGGTATTTGTTCCCCACAAGGTGTTTGAAATTTCAAGGTTTTTGTGTATGTTTGTTTTCCAAATGTTTTCAAGATCAAGCAATGTGTTTTTTCCAAGCACTTTCACACTCCTAGGTTGATGAGACAATACCTTGTTGGGTTCCCACTTGGATAAATCCAGCTGCGCATATCTTGTGTGAATGGCTAAATGCTTGACCACAATGGCTCCCCTCCATGACACTGACTTATTCGGGTTAGCCAAGCATTAGTACCCATGAATCTCCCATGGCATACTTTCCATTTCCACAACAAGACCACATGTTATGTGGGGCGGCTTCAGAGGACATGACCTCTTGCACCAACAAGATAGATAAGGTTTTGGCCAATTTCTAAACAAGGGTTCTAATTCGGGCATTCCGTTCGTGGGGGATTATCCAATGTCGGCGAGAGTCCATTGCTGTCCATCTCGTCGGAATAATCCTCGTGATATTGGCCTTTGTTCCAATATCCACACTTATATCCCGGGTGGAAGTCGCTTGGCTTTAGCGTGTTCCCGGTTGGGTCGTTCCCTTGGGTGATTACTTTTTCCCACAAGGCAGGCCCTCTAAGTTAAACAATAGCGAGCTAACATATCCCATCGTTCACACAACCTTCGTTGAAAAACAAAGGGGAGAACCTCCACAATATATCGTGCTCACACTCGCATGTTTTGTTCAATTTTAAAATGCCCAAATTGAAGTGTGGAGGCAATCTTTTATGCAACTTAGGGTCATCAAAAAGACTTTTGATTCTCAAGATCGCCGTGAAGCGCGATACGCCCTTTTAAATGACACTACTTTGCAAAAAAGTTTACAAAACACAAAGTACACATGTTCAATTTTAAATTCCTCAAAGCAATGATGAGTTCGTTTTAAAAGCACCAATTGAAATGTGAAGTTGGCTTGTTCAATTTTAATCCCAAATCGAAATCTAGTGAATGTCTAAGGTTCAATTTTAACCAACTTTGAAAAGATCAAGTCATTGATTGATTTTAAGCCCAAATTGAAAAGTGAGTTAGCTAAAAACAGAAAAAAAAAAAGGGTAGTAAGTGGAAGCTCCAAGATTTAAAACAAGCATTAAAAAATGCTTTTCAAGTTTTCAATTCCACTCTTTTTGCCTTCTTTTTTGCTTCAATCTTCAATTTCAATCTCCAATGTCAACCTATTCTATGTTGGATTGGTGCCCTCCATGAAAATGTGAGAGAGCCCTTTCCCAATCCCTTTCCAAGCCAATAGACAATGAGTTGCTATGAGCTCAAGTTGCCTATAGTATAGATGCATTCAAAATGTGTTGTTGAAATGAGAGAAAATGGCTTGCATTTATAGGAAAAGTTGATAGAAGAGAGGCCAAAATTAGGCAATGTGGGACTAAATCCTATCTAATAGGATAGAGACACTTGTCATAATGGGATTTGTCAAAGCTTGTGCAAGTTTTGGCCAATGTGCCCATTTAAATTTGAAAAGTGTCAATAAATGCATGTTGTTGAGGGTTTTGGGGGGAATAATATTTGTCCAAAAAAGTCAAAGATGAGAGTTATTGAAGGAAAATAAGCTTTTTAATAAATCAATTAAATTGATTTATTGGTGCAAGTGGGTGGGTTAGTTAGGAGTTTAGATTTGACTCTAGTTGAGTCAAAAGCTAGAGAATGGTAATTGTGATTAAAAGTTAATTAAATTTAGATTAATTAACTTGGGGGATTTTAGGGATTTGATATTTGATTTTAAATCAATTTGATTTATTAAATCAAATAAGAAGAACCTTAGGAACTTAATTAAATAATTTGATTTATTTAATGAACCTTAGGAAATTAATCAATAAATATTTTAATTGATTAATAGAAGAAATGAATGTTAATTTGTATGATGCATGATTGTTATTTTTGCATGTCTACACTCATAATAAAAATCAATCACCACCTTCACCCTTTGGTAAGTCAGACAGAAGCAAGTGTAGCAGGTTCAAAAGTGAACACTCTAATCGTCAGAGTCTTGAAAGTCTAGATCAGTGAGTCAACAAGTTGGTCAACTCAGAATATCAATAGCTTATCACCCAAATCAGTCTCATCAAAAACCTTGATCACAACATGTCCTAGGATGAAGCTTTCCTGGGATGGGCATAAGCATCAGGTACCCCATAGTAGTTAGTCTTGGCTAGCGATATGAAGAACATTAGCTTGTTTGGTTTTCTTTATTTGGTCTTTTATTGACATATCTTATTTTGTGCTCATTCCAAGGACCTCTCGATGACACCTAAACAAAACAAGTTTAGAGAGAAAGGAATGGGGCAATCATCATTATCTTTTTATCTGTTGCACACAGCTTGTTGGATATTCTTGTAAAATAACTTTGTCATCCATAATTTGTTTTGTTTGTAGAAAGGATGTTTTAGATATCTTGTTGACCACATAAGAAGGCTTTCCTTTTTATGTCTTGGCCCAAGATGTCTGGAATATCTGAACTGCATTCTAAATAAGGTTATGTTTTTCAAGGGTGAACAAGAGTACTCCTATCTGTTTGACGCGTCAAATTCCATCACACTAGGTGCCACGTAATCCTAGTTCTTAATACCTAGATGCATCGCACCAACATGTGTTATCAAATATAAATAAATGTATGCTCTTTCCCCATCCTTGGATAAGTAATACATCATCATCATTCATCATCATATCCAATAAATTCTCGATGACTAGGGGATTTGCTGGACTTTTTCATCTTCTTGAATTTAAGGGTTGATCACTCTTATTCTTCTATCCTCTTTCACACTAACAATGCATCCACACTCTCATCTTACATAATCATGTCATATCATCATAGGACAACATCATCCATCGCATTCATCTCACATGCATTGCATAATCATTTAAGGTATTTAACATAATATAGATTTGCTATTTTAAGCATCTTCGAAACATCTCATTTGCATAATCATTTAATTTATTTATGATAATATAAATTTTTTATTCTAAGCATCTTCCAAACATCTCATTTTCATCACTCTTATCATATTTATCATATAGTCTAACCATCCATACATTCATTTTGAACCTCTTTGTCATGAGATCCACCTCAATATTTTTGCTCGATCTCTCGACGAGGCAATGTACTAATGTACTTCTGAGACATCTGA
Organism: Sequoiadendron giganteum; assembly: GCA_007115665.2. Taxonomy (NCBI): domain Eukaryota; kingdom Viridiplantae; phylum Streptophyta; class Pinopsida; order Cupressales; family Cupressaceae; genus Sequoiadendron; species Sequoiadendron giganteum. The sequence continues at coordinate 143,410,165 of CM021101.1, forward strand.
AAAAATCATAATTTTTTTTAATTTCAATGTCAGCGACATCATTCTTTGAACCAATGTAACAAGTACATTGCCTCAAAGAAGGGAAAAATGTAGACATATGAAATTGACATTTTTAATTAAACATCACATTTAATCATTCTTCCCTCTTTAATTAATTAAATCTAATTAATTAATTAATCTCCTATAGTTCCTGATTTAATTAAATCACATATATCTAATTAAATCACTCATGCGCATTTCCTCTCATTTGATTTAAAATAAATACAAAAATTGAAATCAAATGTCATATCACCTAAACTCCTGTTAGATTAATCAAATCATGATTAGTTTAATCCTAGTTACATGAATCCTCTAGATTCATCCACTTGCACAATAAATCATTTAAATTGATTTATTAAAGCACCTATTTTTCCTCACAAGGGCATATTCCCCTCATTAACTCGCATGTTTGACTTTTTTGGCCAAACACAATTCCCCCAAAAAACCCTCAACCATATTCATTTATTGCCATTTTCATATTTGAAATGGGCACATTAGCCAAAACTTGCACATGGGCCAATCCCATTGTGGCAAGTAGCTCTCTCTCATTTGATGGGATTTAGTCCCACATTACTCAATTTTAGCTTCTCCTCTCTCAACTTCTCCTATAAATGCAATGCATTTTCTCTCATTTCATCATCTACATTTAGAGCAACCTTATGATAGGAAACTTGAGTTCAAGAGCATCTCATTGTCTATCATCTAATTTGGCTTATCAAGGATTGGGAAAGGGATCTTTCACATATTCAAAGAGCACCAATCCAATATGGAATAGATATATTTCATGTTTTACATGCTTTGTTCATATTTGTCATTTATTTGCATTTTTGAAGCATTATGTATTATCTCATATGGATGTTGAATATTTGTTTTGTTTCAAATACTAATCATGCTACTAATTGTGTGTGTTAGGATCAACCATATGGAGATTTTCATGTCCACAAAATGGCGCTACAAGGAGGGCTTGACAAAATATGAGTTAATGTATAAAATGTTCTCATGTTTATTAAACATCTTGCTGAATGTTTTATAATCTTCATTTCTTAGCACTTTTGAGCGAGCAGTCCAAAGCAAGTAGAAAGTGCTTAATCATTCAAAAAATAATCTTCATTATGCTTTCAATATGTTCCCTTTGAGAGGTAGTATCTTTTGTTGTTGAATTTTGTTAATTAGAAAGTAGACCATTAAAGTTCTAAAGTTGTTTTTCTATAACCAAGACTATTTATTCAACCATTTGAGAGACACACCCCAACCTCTCAATTTAAATGCCTCGACTATGTGTTTTCCTTGAAAAAATTGCCTAGAATCAGTTATCCTCATTGTCATAACTCTTTTCAAACTTCTTGAAAGACATTCGTAAATTTCATTGCAATGTCGACGTTATATCTCAAGCTTACCATTTTCTAGTACTTTGAACATAGAAAAGCCATCACTGAGACTACTTGACACAAGCAAAGAAACCTTTGATGTAAACTACAAAATAACTCATCTCCATTCTTACTATGTATATCTCCTCAAAATACTAAGGTTATACGAAGTGCCTGTGGTAAATCTTGCAATACCTATTGGACTTTACATAATTTTGACGCATTTAATAATGAAGAGACTTGAATTTTAGGGACCGGAAATAAAAGAATAGACTTGCATACACCACAAATGAAACATCTTTTGAATTTATCTCTAGACAAAGCTACAACCATGGTTATCTGAGGACCCACCCTCAACTAATCTTGCCGATATTGTTGACCACCATTAATTGATCGACTTGCAATTAAAGTTTGTCACTTAGGGTGGTGCTCTGTCAAGTCCATATTAATGTAGACAAAGGAATTGTTCAAGAATGGCCTTTTAAGTGTGCAGAAAAATGGTTCACAATTACCAAAAAAAATGAATTGAATTTGTTAGATTATTATAAAAAAAATGTAGAGAGAAAGACATGTACTAAAGAAATAAAAGATATTAGGTAGCCATTAAACTTGGATTTGAAAGGCACCAGCATTGAATCTACATTGAATGCATGTATCACATGAGTGCATGGGAAAGATAGCTTTAGATCCCCACAACCATTGCTAGCATACACTTTACCTGTGCCAAAATGGGAGTTTTGGAACAGGGTATAGGCATCCATCAAAGCATAATAGTTAGAGGAATTTTTCTGATGCTATAGTTGCAAGTGTCCCATTCTCGGGTTTACCCCTCTTCTTAACTCTATTTGTAATGCATTAATTTGTCTTTGGAGGGCTCTGAAACCCTCGGTCGCTAATGGATCCCCTCCACCAGCATTTCTAGCACCTACGACACCACCTCGCCTACCACGCACCACTCTTGGAGGCATCTTGAATATCTCGAAACCACAACCATAGTCCTGGTGCGAACTGCCTCATGATCGGCGATCTGTCCACATGCTCAAGAAAACCCACTTTGATACCACTTGATGAGGGTGCAACCCAAGACACATAAAATCACACACACAACCAGAGAATAATATTAATATTCTGAATATGAAAATCTTACATGCAGAGGATCTCAAATCCTCGAGTTCTACAATACATGCAAATTACAGAAAGAAACTACAAAAATTCCCCTTTTTGCAACATGTGATCTTCTTTCCACGAAAACAACTCACAAAAATCAGAAACTACCCCATAAATAGTCCAATTCTCTGTTTGGAGCCAAAAACAATATTCTAATTATGCACCAACTTCTGGAAGCCCTAACTCAAGATCTAACTGTCGGATCTTCAATCATAATACCTTTTCGAAAAGCTCTTGCGAAAATGAAGTGCCAAAAAGTGGGGCCTAAAGGCTAAGCACTTTCATTTTCCGCCAATTTTCGGGTCCATCCAGAGCCTTTAAGTCCCTCAAAATCAGCTCTGAAGATTTTGTAAGGCAAACAACAAAATTTGAAACTTGAATAACTTTTGAACTGGGAATGATCTTCACCTGATTCTTTCACCAAAGTGTTTATTATTCTATCCTGATGCTTCTCTTAAATTTCTATCTCCTCATGCCTTCAAATTCATACTTGTTAAAAATAGCAATTGAGCAGAAAAAGCAAAAAAATAGTTCTGAAAGTTGGCAATTCTTCTTCGACGAAAAGGGTATCCAAAAATGCAACAACATCTACAAAAAACTAAATGAAAGTAAAATATATTTTTGGGTGATGTAGGATTGCCCTTACACCACAAGATGCTCCTACATCAGGGATTTGGGGGGAACTTTTTTTGAACCAAAAAGTCAAACAAGGGGAGTTAATGAGGGCATATTCCCGCATATTCCTTGGGAATATGTCATGTGAGAAAAATACTAATTTTTAATAAATCAAATAAAATGATTTATTGTGCAAGTGGATGGGACATGGGTTAGGCTTAGCATTAGTCAGGGATTTGACTAATTAAGCTAGTGATTAGGTGGTGTGACATTTGATTTACATTTTTGTTTTAAATTTTAAATCAAATGAGATGAAAATGAATATTAGCCATTTAATTAAATACATGTGATTTAATTAGATCAGGAAACTTTAGGAGATAACTAAATAATTTGATTTATTTAATTAAAGAGATAAGTTTAGTTAATTAATTAAATTGGTTTATTTAATGAATAGACAAAATGAAGCATGATCAAATGCATGAGTAAATTTTGCATGTCTACAAGGATATATTTAATGTTTACTTAAATCTATAAACTCGATAGATGAATTACTATGAAATATGCAAATTATTTTATGAATGTAGCTATATGAAAAGAGATAATTATGAAAATGATGGAATAAATAGATAAAATGATTATGAATGCATTTTTATGCATCGACATTAATTATTAAAAAATATATATTTTATTAATTTATCAATTCTCTTTTGATAAGGATTTTTTTCATACCTAAAATTATTTATTAAAGTGAATTTTAAAGAAATATTCTACCTAAACTTATTAAATATTACATATTAATAAAAAAAAAGTTATTTCTGATTCATTACCTTAAATTAAATTAATGGATAGATTGAAATTAATAAGATTCACCTCCTACAATGAACTAATGCCATGTTATTTCATATTTTCCTTATTATCACACTATCTATTCCTTCCACCAATCATACAATTACAAATATTATAGGTAATTTTTGTCTCCCATTATACTCAATTTTTTTTTTTTTGCACACCAGCCATTTAAAAACAATTTGTAGTGCACCCTATCGGTTGATCATTCCATGCATGTGCATGCCATTGCTAGTCTACATGAGTGTGACCTTTCTTGTTATATAAAATTCCTCTTAGTGATAATACTATGACTTGCATCTACCAAGTTTTGAAACGTTTATCCTCGACTAGTCCTCTCGGTGACATTAAGCATGATGTTCTCTAGGGTGAGACCTTTCATTGAATTGCGTGAAACCCCTTTTCCTATCCTATCTTATTGTATTTAAAACCTCTTCATAGCCATCAAGAATAATACAACATGCTTGCCTATAATGTCATTTTATTTTTCATGAGTGCCTAGCTTAGTGTAGCTTGCAAGCCTTGTGGAACCTTTTTTATTTTTTTAACGCTACCTTATCAAAGTTATCAGGAGGTATAAATTTTGGTATGGTTAACGCATGGGAGCCTATAGACCTCACATGAATTTCCCATGAAACACCCTTTTTAGAGGCTCACCTAGAGGAAATTAGATTTCACTAGTCCTCATGAGTATATATTGTTTGCATAGTGAACAACACATTTTCACTTTTGAATGATTTTTTTATAGACAACAACACAACCATGGCTAGTCCATAATTTATTTTGACATGATTTTGCATCTTATGTTTCTATTGGAAGCATGTGTCCCTTTGTGCTTATGTTGGTTTTCCATGGGATCATGATCTTGGATGCTTGCTCACCTCCTTGATCTTTGTCATCCCATCCCATTTACATTTGTGCACTTCGACCCTCTTGACATATATTTGTCTAATTTAGTGTGATTTTGAGCATAAGTTCATACTGTCACTAAAGTGGGGAATAAATATAGTGTAAAAAATGTAAATCTTTACATTTTTACACTATGTTTGCATCTCATAATTAATTGGACATAATTAAACCTCTAATTGACCCAATTATGCATTAAAAAGCCTAATTAATTTTATTTTCAGAGAGGGGAACCTACATTAAACAATTACAAACATCAAATTAAACACCTTAGAAACTGAGTGTCCTAGATCTAGGACCTAGAAACCATTCACCCAAGGGCGAATGAGTACTCCTTAAGTCCTAAGTCCCAATTTTTAATATGTTTTTGGTGGCATTTTAATATTTAAAATTCAAATTGCAATTTTTGGATTTTGATGTTTAATTGTTGAGAAATTAAAAAATAACGCATAAATGCATAGTTATTTTATCAGTTCAAAACATCTAGGATTGAGGAAAATTTCACAAAAGAAAAGATTATTGTCAAGAGCATTGGAGAGAAGATTTATTAGTCAATTATTGCAAAATTCAAGATACAATCATGATGTCAATATTTATGTGTTTTCATGCATGTTTTTGAGCTAACATTGTGAGGTAGGTTTCAAGTTTCCAGCAAGTATTCAAGCATCAAGATCTATCAAGCAATCAAGCCATTTTATTTAAGACCAAATCCTTATATGTGTTTGTGGACATGAAAATCCGAAAATGGTTAGCATGATTCTAACATCCTCATAGAATAACATGACATTCTTCAAAAAAAAATGATAAAACCGAATCAAACATGTAAACAAGACATGAAATGTATCCATTCTATGGTGGATTGGTGCTCCTTGAATATGTGAAAGAGCCCTTTCCAACCCTTGATACGAAAGATTGCGAAGATGATGAGATGCTCATGAACTCAAGTTGCCTATAGTGCAGATGCTTTCAAATGTAGATCGTAGATTGTAGATGATTGTGGACAAAATTAGTTCTCAAATGAAGAGAATAACTTTGCATGAGAGTGTGTTGTTGTTTGAAGGATAGAAGCGTTCAACTTATAGTTGAGTTTGAAGAGAAGAGAGGCCAAATTGATGAATGTGGGATCATTCACAAGCCAATGACAAGATGCCACTTGTCAAGATTTGAGAGGATGAGAAATGTGCAAGTTTTGGCCAATGTGCGAATTCAAATTTGAAAATAGCAATTAATGAATGTAGTTGAGGATTTTTGGGAGAATTGTGTTTGTCCAAAAAGTCAAACATGAGAGTTAATGAGGGAAAATAAGTGTTTTAATAAATCAAATAAGTGATTTATTGTGCAAGTGGATGAATCTAGAGGATTCATGTAATTAGGATTAAACTAATCATGATTTGATTAATCTAACAAAAGGTTAGGTGATATGACATTTGATTTAAATTTTTGTATTTCTTTTAAATCAAATGAGAGGAAATGAATATTGATCATTTAATTAAATATTGGTGATTGAATTAAATTAATAAACCTTAGGAGATTATTCAGGTAACCTGATTTATTTAATTGTTGGGTGAAGTATGACTAATCAATTATGTTAATTGATAGTGTTAAATTTGCATGTCTACAGTGTTAGACTTCAGTCCTCTAAGGGCAACCATAAAAAAAGTTTTGTGAGGTCTAAAAAGTCTTGACCATTCATCATTTCCTTTATTTTATTATTATTTCATTATCAAGGTTTAATTACAAAACTAGGGTTTGACCAAAGCAAACCCCTATTGATAAAGTACCAAAGATACAGTAATTGTTAAAAGGGAGTATGAAAGAAGATTTCATATTTCGTAATGTTTGATTATATATTAATGTAGACTAAATCTAGAAGTCTATGTAGGGGTGAGAAAATGAGAAGATTGAGTGAATAAAGGGATGAGATTGTTGAGAAGATCATGGAGATTTTGAGGAGAGATTATAGGAGATGGTTAAGGAGATATTGTAGGAAATAGTTAGAACTAATTTCTATATTGTTATGTTTGTTACAGTCACTTTATATTATGTATTAAGGGACCATTTATGTGATATAGGGACAAGAGTGGGTGAATAAATTGTAAAATTAATAGTATGAGAATAATCTCTCATAGTTTGAAGTTAATATTTTCAAGTTTCTGAGTTTTAGTTTCTAAATTTTTATTCATACTCCGCTGTCCATCATTTGGTATCAGAGCAGGGAAAAGAAAGTTTTTTATCCCATTCTTTATGGCATGATATCAACAATATCTCAGAGTTCGGTTGATATTTTGAATTTAATTATTGTTCAGATTTGTTCTCATTGTACCGATCATTTGCTTATGATCGCAAGTCAGATTTGGTAGAATAAATTCATATTGAAAGATGGGTGTGTTATCATGCTTTAGTGATTGCACAAATATGGCATATTGACTCATATTGGATTCCTCTTCTCCTTGCACATTATCTGGGAAGCAATTGTTTCCTTCTTGATTCGTGGTGGTTGTTTCCAGAACCGCGTGATTTGGTTTGCATCAAATATTCATGATTCACCAAGGCTGAATATCATTGTGTATTCTAAGAGTGTTTACTATTACTAGCATTACAGGGGGAAGTCCCTTACCAAAAGAAAACAGGTTTTCCAACAGAAGAAAAGAGCACTAGAGACTGCCATGAACCCGTTAATACAGGCACCTGAGAGTGATTTGAAGGTGACATAAATCATTATTGAGGCTCATGTTATTTCCAGATTAGCACATCTATACATTTGATCAAAGATTCTATGTTTTTGTTTGACCTCCATCGTGAGTTTATTATCTACGTATGGATCAATGAGTAATCTATGTCGTGCTATCTCCATTTTTGGCTTGTGTTCCTTGTTCCCAATAGTCCATTCGTTAAACCTTTTCCCGGATGAGTATTTGTGTGCAAGACAAACTAGGGTGAAGGAAGCTTAAATTTAGGGCATCTCGCTTTGTTTTGCTTGAACCTTCTAATTGGCCAATACTTGTGTGATTTGGTGATCTGATGCATGGAATGTTTTTTTTGTTTGCTATTGATTATCTTTGTCTGCAACGACATCCATTAGTAGTGTTTTACTGATTGCTTTATTCCATCCACTAGACTGGAGGACCTTCGTATTGGGAGGCATCTAAAGATCGATCTGAATGAACCTGATCTGAATACTATTGGAATCCTTTCATAGTACGCAAGAAGACCAATCTCTTTTGATGATGTCTGTGACTTCAAAGCATATAAAGAATATGAAAGTGTGCTAAGGCTTCAACTATTGTGGAGGAGTTCTACTTTAACTCCCTCACCAGCTGCTCCAAGGGTAACATTCCATGGATAAAGATGGTCTGGATATGGATGAGCCATTCTTACATTTGGAGCTTCCTCTTGAAATCGATTAACCTCATCATGCCTGCCAATTCCATGAGCTAGCTGTCAAATGATTGAGCCCAACGAGCAGGCTGGGTAGGATTATTAAATACCAGAGTTCTGAGATTGTGAGTGGCACTGCTTGATATAATAATCAAAACACCCTCTAATTTCAAGGGTGCCAAGGCTTGCCCCATCCGCTTATGGTGCTCACCATTTTTCCTTGACTAGACAGATATGTTATAGGTTTTTATAGAGATATGTTATGTCATATTATATGTTAAGGTGTGTCATCTTCTTTAAAATAGGATCTATTCACGGGTCATTATTTGTCACAAAAAAAAAAAAGTCAAAAATAATTAAATTTTCTTTATGTAATCAGAGTGCGGTGGTACCCGACACCCAAGTTAAATTTATGAGTCTAAGTCAAAACGAGGTATATCAATATAAACTGATGGAGTCAATTGAAAGGTTGAGAGTCTATTTCTGTGTGAGTTATAGATCCTAATTATGTCATTGTTAAAGTCAAATTCAAGTCATTTCAATTGTGCGTCAAAAGTTTGCAAACCATGTTCATAGATTGTCTTTGTTAGAAATTGTGAACCAAACAAGAAACAAATTTTGTATGCATGTAATTACAGGTGAAAATAAAGAAAAAGAGGAATTGACAAAGACATTTTAGTGAAATAAAGATGAAAGAAAATTGATGCAGAGAGAAAAAAAGATGCAGACTTCATAAAGATGACTAAAAGAGGAGAGGATTTGTGGCAGAGATCCTAATTGAGGTTGGGCATAAGTTATTGAGGAGAGTAGAGAAATTCCTCAAGAGAAGTGAGTAGAAGTGAAGAAGCCTAAAGGATCAGAGGAATCTCAAAGGGTTCTAGAGGAAAGAACCAGGAATACCAAAAGGCTAGGTTTAGGAGTAAAACTTGGTGAGCTATTGGGTAGCAGGGTGAAAAAAACTTGTTACTATAGAGGCTATTTGCAGCTCATAGTGATCATGGAGAAGCCCACAAAGGAAGAGATGGCTATTAATAGCCATGAAAAGGGTTTGAGTAAAAGCCACAATAGAATGGAGAAAAATACCAAAGTGAATGACATAAAGATGAAGAGAATGAGTCAAGAGGAATTTGATACAAAAATTGTTAAGATGAAGGAACAACTTAGTATAATGATGATGCTACTACAAGAAAGTGAGAGAGACTAGAGATATGGATGGAGAATTAAGAAATGTGTTATATGGCCTATTAAGGAGTAGTTTGTAAGAAAGTTGAAGGACAAGCTGAGACACGTGTTCAATGCTCAAATGAAGGAAAATCTCAGAGAAACTGAGTTTGAGGAAGAAGTCCACTATTTTGAACTAGAGCAGGGATCATTCCTTGGAGAGGATGATGATAATATTGATGAGAGACTTCATGAAAGTCTCATAGATTGTTTGGAAAGTTCAGAGTAGCATGAAGATCTATCCATGGAAATATCAAATGTGGCTAGAAAGCCTTATATTTTAAAAACTAATAATTTGTGTATGCATGCAAGTCTTGAAGGTGTCGAGGATGATGGACAGTCACTCAAAATTGTCATGAGAATAGAAGAAGATCAAAATCATATCATCAAAGAAGGAGAGGCAGAATTTCCTTAAGAGGACAATCAGAGTAGAAATCCTATACACTGGACAAATGCAGTTATGGGAGAATAGTTGCAAGAATTTATTGTTATAGTGAACATGGTAATGTTGGCCTATGAAGACAATGAAAAGAGGGATCAAGGGGATACAAAGAAACATTCATGTACAAGGCTAATGAAATTTCATGAGAAAATCAAATTGTTAGAGAGATTGGTGAGAGAAACTAAGAATGAAATTTTATTTCATTCAAGACAAGAGGATGGTGATGAAAATGAGAAGATTCTAGCATGTGGAGTGGAGAATGAAAAGCTTAAAAATTCAAAATTAGGGATCTCAAAGGAATGGCTAGTCAATTTAGAGATTGAGGAATTCAAAGAGGTTGGAGAAAGGGAGCGTGAAGAAGAAGAAAGAGGAAAATATCATCAACATACTATAAAAGAGGAATCAAAGGTTCAAAAAGAGGAAAAAGAATATAGAGGGATAACAAACTACATAGATAGCAGCAAAAAGAAGTAATCAATCATTATTAAATTATTGTTGGTGATTTTTGGAAATTTTAATTTTTATTGTCAAAAGTTTATTCCATGTACAAATGCAGGTAAAAGTGAGAATTTAGACAATGAAATTCAATCTTTCAAAAAAAAACCATGGGGGAGGCAACAGAGTGCCTTAAACATTTTTGAGAAAATGTTTGGCGATGAAGAATGAAAGTTGAATAATTAAATGGCAATGGAGGCCATAAAATTTTTAAATTGTGAAATAGAATTGCAATGGAGTAGTAGCATAAGCATGGAGCATTGAAGGATTATGCTAAATATTAAGACTGAGAAGTTATGTATGCTAATGAAGAAATTTCAAAGAGAAGGCATATTGAAGAGAAGAAAATAATCAAGAAAAAAAATCAATTGATCTCAAGAGAATACATTAGCAGGGCAAGTGGAGGATTGCAAAGTAAAGTATGGAAACTTGGAAGATTGAGGAGAATAGTAGCATATCCACAACTATAAGACATGGAGAGGACAAAGTTGATGAAAAGGTTGAATTCCAGAATGAAATTTGTTGAACAGGTTCATGATAGTAAGGCAAGTGGACAATGATAAAAGAAATTTTGGAATCTAGGAGTCCATGAGAATTTTTCTTTTGTTCCTTGGGAGTCTGATGCAGGAGAATTAGCAATTATGGTTATAGGCACAAGATAGGGAGACTCAAGCCCAAATGTGAAAGGACCAAAGATAAAGTATTTGTTAAAGGGAGTATGAGAGAAGATTTCATAATTTGTAATGTTTGATAATATATTAATGTAGACTAATTCTAGAAGTCTATGTAGGAGTAAGAAATTGAGAAGATTGAGTGAATAATGGGATAGATATTGTTGAGAAGATCATGGAGACTTTGGGGAGAGATTATAAGAGATGGTTAAGAAGATATTGTAGGAAATAGTTGAAGGAATATTTAGAAATAATTTTCTATATTATTATGTTTGTTACGGTCACCTTATATTATATATTAAGGGGCAATTTATGTGATATGGGGATAGTAGAGGATGAATAAATTGTATAATCAATAGTATGAGAATAATATCTCATATTTTAAAGTTTTTGAGTTTTAGTTTCTTGATTTTTATTCATGCTCCATTTTCCATCACTTATACACCAAAAAATAAATTTTCTCCCCTTTGTATGTTTGGATATTTCTACGTGAAAGATCAAAATTGGATCAAAAGCGCAATTTCACAAAGTTATGATCAAAGTTGTCAAGACAGTGAAACTTAGATCCCAAATTTATTTCTGGTTTTTGATAGTGATACCTAGGACAAACAATATCTCAGATTGATCTCTAGAGGACCCCCAAAGTTGAGGAAAAACCCTGTACAAAGACCCATTCACCCTTTCGTGAATGAGTCCTAGTAGGAAACTTTGTGACATTTTGGTGATAGGTACATAGCAATTTAACCTTCTCAAATCTATCAGAAGATTGTGAATTTTGTAGTATTATTCTTTAAATCTACATTTCATGTTTTATATTATACAACTGATTTCATTAGGAATTTTATTTCCATCTCTCAAAACTGCATTTCAGTCATATTTTACCATTTTTTGTCGTAAGGAAAACAACAAGATCTCCAATAGGGTTGACTCACCTAAAAATTGAAAGTCAATCCTACCTTTGGGGATCTCATTTCCTTATGAAAATAGAGAATTTTTAGGTGCATCATACATCCATTTAATCATTCCATTTTGAATCACCGACTTATCTTTTTTTATGTTTCAGTTGTTCAGAAGCTTATGCAGTATTATTCCATGTATTGTTGCCACATGATACTAGGAGAATTTTTGAAAGCTTATGGGGCTACAATTGTGTGATGTATTCCCCTAAGGGAATTTCCAAAGGAAAACGTACTAGGTATGACATCAGGCAATAACATGTGTCATATGCATGCAAGCTTAGGAAATTTTTGGCCTCTAGTTTGTACATAGGTATGCTATTGACTGCCTTACCTCTTGTAGGTCCACAAGAGTGGACATAAAATCTCCTAATAGGAACCTACGATCTTCTAGCATCGTGTGTCACTTGGGTGCAACCTTGAGAATGTCCATGCCCAAGGGAAGCTAAAACAAAGTGCAAATGATTCCCTATCACTCTCCAATGGAATTTGGGAGTCTGATTATTTTCACACTTGTGTTGAACTCTATTTTGGAATGCCACCGCAAATGTTAGGAAGCCCTCTAAATTTGAGGGAATACTATCTTGACACTTTCTTGACCAAAGGTGGCAGTGTTCCTTCTATACTCCACTTACATTTAAACTTGAGCTCATGTGTATTAATGAATAATTAATTTTGCATAATGCCTTCAAGATCAAGGATCCTATCCATAATTGCCAATGCTATATACTTGTACAAACATGTAATCTTGTGGTTTTTTATTTTGAGACTAAATTTTATAGCATGTGAAGCCTATAATAATCATCACAAACCAAATAAATGTATGATCAGATTTTAACATGATTTATTGATATGTAACTATAAAGGGTTCATTTTCACACATGAGTATTACTTGAATCAGTTCTTAGATAAAAAATAAAATAAATTTTTAGAAGTAAAAATTAAATTAAATAATATATTTTCATTCTTATTATAAAAAATTTGATCATGCTTTCTATGATCTATTTCATCACTATTGAAAAAATAAAATCCATTCAATTAAAATGAAAAATTAAATATAGACATCCTAAGATTAACATTTCAATACATATATTTGTAGGATTTGTTTTTAAACATATATATTTATTATGCTAGTGGAGTGTGATGTTGTGAGTTTTTTTAACAAAAACTATTAAAGAGCCACATACAAAAATAAGATAAAAATTAAAACACATATTGATAAAAAAATAAAACTATAAAATAATTCTTAATTAAATTAACATAACTATCTTAAAATAAATCTTTAAAATAAATAATATACAAAAAGTTATTAAGTTAAAATAAATAACTGTTTCATTTGTGTGAGAATCACCTAGATGCAATGAGTTCTAAGTGGACCATTCATTATCATGAGAGATGGAGTTTTGTGAACCACTACTCATGAAACATGGGTGAATGAGTTTGACTCAAAAAACCACACAATTGAATCCTCATAACAATATCATATTTTGGCATGCTATGGAAAATACCTCCTTATCAATTGATGAGCTAAAAGGGCTCTATAGTGAGTGGTTCATAAGGCACAATAGTTGTTGAAGGCTTTACAAATGGGGTTTCAAACTGTGTGGGTTGAACCTTGGGTAAAACTCCATGGTTAAACACACTTGAGTTGGAGCAGTACTGTGATGGGTGACCTCCCAAGAAGGCCCAATGCTTCACTTATATGAACATCACCTAGATGAAATGAATGCTAAGTGGATCATTCATTATCATGAGAGATGGGTTATTTGAACTACCACTCATGGAACATGGGTCAATGAATTTGATTTGAAAAACTACACGATTGAATCCTATAACAATATCTTAATTATTTGAAAAATATTACTTTTGATTTATTTATAAAGTATATTATATTATTATTACATAGAATACAACTATTTACTATTTTATTTATCAATTTATATAATAGTTTTAATAACAAATTTAATTAATATGTTTTATTATAATGGTGAAAGTTTTTAGTAAATAGAGGAAGAACAATGTAAACAAATACAAATAATCTTTAAATAATTGTAAAGTAAAACTATCATACATATCTTTAGGAAAAATTACATAAAAGGCAATCATAGATAACATTTTAGATGTGTATACACTCTATATTTATATCCATTTTTTTTTATGAATATTGTTATATAAATGATAATGCCGACACTTGTTCATAAAAAAAAAGACACTCTAAAAACGATATCTCTATATATTTAGAAAAATTTAATCAATGATTAATACTATTTTTTTTTTTAATTTTAAAAAACCTAAACACGCAACTACTAGTCCCTCTCCCCTAAAAAATCAAAGTCCATGGTCCATGAGTTTATGGACATCCATATCTAGTTGTCAATTATATTCCCTATATCTAGTTCTCATTACCATAATGCTTCACTAGAAAACCCTAGAAGTTTCCAGACGCTTCGCCTCTCATATATTTCCACTATATATACATCATCATCGTCAGAAGAAAATAGCCCACTTTCAGCAGCTTGCTTTGGTAGGTTAAATTCAGATTTTTGTAAGTTATCTAGTTTCAATTTTTAAGGTAAGATTGTTAAGACTAGTTATGTTTTAGGGTTTATTTTGTTTAGGTTGATAGTATCATAGATCTATAATTATTTTTCAAGGATTTGATTAACTCATTAAGTTAAATAAACAAAATGAATCACACATTCGAATATATCATTGAAGATGAATGGAAAAACCATTGATAACTTCATACATAATCTGTCATAACATACATAGGAGTGAAATTGTCTCAAATTTTTATATTTCTTTCGATATCAGTAATTCCAAAAAGCATAGTACGCTTATCACATGTACATACCCAACCTAAAATGAATTACTAGCTAAAACTTTCTAGATACTGCATTATATGTTCTAACTATACACCATCTAAACTTTAGGACTCCAAAAATCTGACCACAACAAAAAGCCTTGAAATCTCCTTTATAGACTGGGAGAGGAACAAGAATTAGGCTCAATTGTTGATTTCAATAGAATTTCATTCCAACCAAATGAAATTTAAATCACATTTCGAAATTCCCCATCATAAGATGCAATCATACCATGAGAAGAGGAATCAAAATGGTTACACCCTTATAACCAGTCGAATAGAACAAAAGCCACCACATCATCCATGAGCATGTCCACATCCAACCCAAAAATCAACAAGAACACCAAAAAAAAATTGCATAACCCCTACGACCACACCATCACTTCGCACCAAGAACAACCACACGGCCCTGATACAAGTGACCTCTCCTTGTCCTTTCTTTAATATGAAGTGAGAGTATCATTTTACCCTTGTTAGCACAAACACCGAAACCAAAAGCAACAAATGGTGCCACCACAATAATAGGAGAGGCTATGAGGACCTCTTCATTTTCACCCACCAGCTAAGTTAGGGCCACAAGGTAATCACTATAGTCTGAATCAATATTTGAACCCTCACCACCAGAGCCACTAGAGAGCTCAATAGGTGACTCCTATCGCCCAGACCTCATCTCGACCCCAACCAACCTGTAGTCCTCATCGAATTCCCTCATGATTGCCTGTGTGACCTATACCTTGAGGTGGGGACTTCTTCTAGCTTGAGTTGGGATGAACCCAACACCTTCAAAAACTACCCCCTGAAGCACCAGGAACAATACTTTGTTCAATTGGCTTCTCCTCCTGCTGTGAACCCCTCGAGCTCATCCTTGCACTTCTTCTTAATGGGGAAACTATAACAACTGATTCATCCATCCTATTCATAGATTCAAAACATGGAAAGAACAACAATTACCTGCAAACAAACATAGACTCAAAAAGTGATGATGCTAATGAGCAATAAGCAGGAATTTATTAAGAAAACCGTTGCAAAAAACATTAATTTCTCTAATTGTAGTATGAGAAACCAAGCAATTAGTGGCTTACATTGTCATCACAAAATATCTCCAAGCTCATGGAAAGTTGTGTAAAACCCATCATGATTACTAGGTGAATACCACTCGCATGCATAGAAATCAAGATGAGATCCATCGAAAGACTTGTGCCATTAATGAATGTAACTTGCAGGGAGCAAATAGTCATCACATGGGTGGATTAAAACTTTGAATTCCAACCATTGATGAGATAAGGAACTAGCATGTTGAATGACTCAGATCGATTCAAAGATTGTTGAGAATCTATGTCACCATTTGGAAAACTCGGTGGCCAATCACATACGTCAGAGTCAAAGACACATAGACCAATAGCAGGCCCCATCCAGCCACCTTGAACCATAGAGCCAAGCAACATGTCACTAGTTCGTACACCTCACAAAAATTTCAAAAATAGCAATTTGATCGTGCGAGGTTGGCAAGGGACAATCATAATTAATCCCTATCATTAAAAAGTATTTGTTGATTTGATATCCATTTGTCAATGCTAGCACATCGGGACCGGCCCCACCCCACCATACATGACAAAGGGGTGCATCTCGCATACCTCGCACCACTTTAGTGACATCAACAAGAAACCTTGCCAGGTCCATGAGGAATGGTCTAGATTTGAACTCTCCAATCCGATGGTCCGCTAATCTGCACATGGAAAAAAATTATTCATAATAATGGGGCTGACTAGGAAAATGGGGGAAAGACCCTCAAAGTTACAAAATTTTAGGTAAAAGTCTAAAAATTGGGAAAAATCTACCCATTTTAGGCAAAATTAATATTAAAACCAAAATGTGGAGAAAACTGACATCTCAGGTAAAAGGGGTTGGTAATAGCACGACATAGAAGGCTCGGCTGAAAGACTTAAAAGATCGGCAACCCATAATAACAGGTCAACACATGATTATAGCATGAGGGTTTTCCTGATGAAATATCAATTTGAAACAATGGTAACAAAACACTAAACCCTAAATATTAGATTCCTAGCCATGAAGAATGAACAAACATGCCCAAAAATAGCTAGGTAGAAATTGTGACAAATTTTTAAGTCTGATCAAAAGGGAAAAATTCCTTTTCTGAAATTAATTACAATAGAAGATAATTTATGGAATAATATATGTTTTTAAACATAGAATTCAGTGCATGTATGGATGATATGAAAATGAATTAAATGATTGATTGATTTCATAAATTTTCATTATTTAATGGAATATAGATTATGGAAATGAAAGAGTTATGATTTTAAATGAAATCAATTGTGAAATTCTTATTTGAATGCATTTACGAAATAGGTGAGAATGACTTAATGAAGGATATTTTTAATGATTACTTAAATATATGAAATGGAAAGATGAACTACTATGAAATATACAAATTATTTTATGAATGTAGTGAAATGTAAAGAGATGATTATGCAAATGATGGAATAAATGGAAAAAATGATTATGAAGGCATTTTAATACATCCACATTTTTCCCCTCTTGGAGACAATGCATTTTATCCTGTTGTTTCAAAAAAAAAAAATGCCCCAGTGTAAGGAAGAATGAGGAAGGATGAGGAGGAGGTAGAGGTATTCCCCCTCGAGAGGATATGAAGGTTGAAAGCACATGAGTGTGCTCTCAAAATGGATGAGAGGACTAAGAGAATGAAGAGTAGAAATGATAGATGGAAAGAAATGAAATGATGAAAAAAAATGGATGATGGAATACATGATAGATGAGAAAGAAAGAGATATGAAGGAAATGAAGATGATGAAGCTCCATGTGCTATACAATATGACAAATGGATAATAAACACCATGGTATAACATAGGCCAAGGTGTGAAAGGTCATCCATCTATAAAACAGACAGCCATAGACAATGAATGTCCTAGCTCATACTAAGGGAAAATTTGCCCCATTCTTTTTGTCAAGACAAACCACATACAACAATCAAAGAAAAGAAAACTCATGAGACATCACTGCTCCTCTAAATCCTTTATGGGACATCCTTAAGGTGGCTAGTAACATGAATGAAGAAAATCTAAAAGATGAGATGAATTAGACAAACAAGGTCAATAGTTATTCAAATTATTTATCAATAAGTGCTTTCTAGTGAGTTAAGGGACGAAGTGAGCAATGGGTAGACTATTTTGAAAAGGCTTGTTTTTAGGAAAATAAACATGTTGTATAAGACATCAAGTCTGGTTTCGATAATGCAACTACCTATATAAGGAAAATGAAAAAGGGTGACAATGACAAGGTTTGGCTTTAGGAAGGACACATCCTATATAAGACCATTGGCTTTGATCAATTTGACTGGTTTGATTGATCTGGAAAATGACCATTTTGACTAGGAGACTTGTTGGCTTGCTTGTTTGGTTGATTCAAGATTTTTGTGTTTGAAGTGCAAATGATTATGTTGCATCTAAGTTGACAATGTCTGATTTATTTTGACTGACCCAACAAAATCTAAAAGACTAACCTAGGGGGCCTCAGGGGCTCATCAACAAATGGCCTTGCCTAGATAACAATGTGCATAGACCTCATAGTTTGACAATAAAAAAGACTGACATGACTAAATTTGACGTTGTTTTTGGGACTTTTGAAATTTTTTTGAATGTTTTTGGGTTTTGACATGTTTTAATTTTTTTTGGGAATTTGAAGTTTTATGTTTTTTTGGAGTTTTTGAGAATATTTGATTATTTTGTATTTTTGAGATTTTTTTATTTTTTTTAATTTTTTAAGGACATTTTATGATTTTTTTGGATTTTTGAATATAATGACTTGCAATGATTAGTACAAAATCTAGTTTAGGTCACAGATATTGCCCCAGTTTTCTATAAGATGAACCAATAGGGATGGGATGAGACAATGTTTATCCTGGATGAAAGGTGCAAGTAAAGGGAACTAGACGTCAACTAGTTCGAAGTCATGATAAGGATGACAAGGCATGATAATGGATGTTAAATAGGAGATAATGAAAAGTAAAGGACTTAGTATGAATAAAGGTGGAAGACTAGGTAGAGTGAGAGTGGATGATAAAGAAAAGACTGACTACACATGGTGCTTGTTTGCTAGGTTTTCACCATGGTATTTATCTAGGGCACCTATTTACTAGGTTTTCAGTGTTGGACAATTTTTTTCTCTTTATTATTTATTATTTATATTTTCTTTTGTTGTCAACAAGACACTTGTTTTCTAGGTTTATCAGGGTGACCTTTCTTTTTTAATACTTTTTCTGATTTTTTGTATATTTTTTAGGATGTTTTTTTATTTTTTATATTTTTTTCTGACTTTTTCTTAGCTCTCTGAAGCTACATGTAGAACTTGAATAGGTGCAAGCTATTGATGGGCTCAAAAAAAGGTTCCCCTTCAGGTGTAGATAACTGATAAGAACCAAAACCAAAGGATGTTGTTATGACATATGGACCTAGCCTATTAGGCTCAAGTTCATTAGGTTTCTCACATTTTGCTTGATTATTTTGATTTTACATCAACACTAAGTCACCAATGTCAAAATTCCTGATCAAAACCCTTTTGTTGTAAATGTGGAAAAGACGGTTTTGGTATGTGTAGGACGTCAAAATTTGCAAGATAAACTTAAACCATTTCATGTTGTTAGCACAAAAGTCAGTTTAAATCAGCAACTTAAACATCCCTATGAAATATGTAGAATCATGTTAAACCATACAAACAAAAACAATGCAAAAAACATGAATCCTTCCTATCCCATAGTGGATTGGTGCTATCCTTTGTGTAGAAGGCAGCCCTTTCCCAATCCCTTGATAAGCCAAATGATGTGATGAGCAAGATAAGTTCTCACGAATGGAGAGTAACCTTGCAATGAAAGTGTGTTGCTAAGCAAATGGTGTGGTGATGAACAAGACCAGTTCTCTTATGAAGAGAGTAACCTTGCAAGTAAGAATGTGTTGTGTGTTGTTGATGATTTGTGTTGAAATGCTTTGCATTTTATAGATTCAAGATTAGGAAGAGTGATAGATTTTGATGAATGTGGGATAATTCACAAACCAATGACAAGGTGCCACTTGTCAAGTTGTGAGAGGGTGAGGAATGTGCAAGTCTTGGCCAATGTGGCAATTTCAAATTTGAATTTGAATGACTTGACATGTTTTGGGGGGGTGAAAGGTGCAATAAATGCCATGTTGACTTGTGTAAATATCATTTAAAACCTTGTTGGAAGGGACAAGTCCCTTTTGGGGGGAAGATTCAAATTGGAAGAATATTCCATTTTGATGCCATTTTGAATGTAATTAGAGGAAATAATAAATCAAATAAATGATTTATTGGTGCAAGTGGGTGGGTTAGTTAGGAGTTTGGATTTGACTCTAGTTGAGTCAAAAGCTGGAGAATGATAATCATGATTAGAAGTTAATTAATTTAAATTAATTAACTTAGGGAGTTTAAGGGATTTGAAATTTGATTAAATCAGTTTGATTTATTAAATCAAATGAGAAGAACATAAGGATTAAATAATTTGATTTATTTAATGAACCTTAGGAAATTAATCAATAAATATTTTAATTGATTAATAGAAGAAATGGATGTTAATTTGTATGATGCATGATTTTTAGTTTTGCATGTCTACATTTTGCCCCTCTTTGAAGCAATGTACTCATTGCATTGGTTCAAAGAATGATGTTGCCGACATCGAAATTAAAATTTTTTGGTTTTTTCGGATGCCCCAGTGAAAATAAGTATGTTAGTACATTGCCCCCTCGAGAGATCGAGCGAAAAGATACAATTTGAGGTGGATCTCGCGACAAAGAGGTTCAAAATGGATGTATGGATGGTTAGACTATATGATAATGAAAATGAGATGTTCGGAAGATGCTTAGAATAACAAATTTATATTATCCTAAACAACTTAAATGATTATGCAATGATGTTGTCCTATAATGATATGACGTGATTATGCAAGATGAGAGGATGAATGCAGCATGGATGCATTGTTAGCGTGAAAGAAGGTAGAAGAATGAGAGGGATGAACCCTTGAATCCAAGAAGATGCAAAATTTCAACAAGCCAACTTTATTAGAGATGATGATGAAAGATGATGATGTATTGCTTATCTAGGAATGGGAGATAAAGAGCGTAACTTTCTTTATGTTTGATAACACACATAGGTGCGATGCATCAAGGTATTAAGAACCAGGATGGTGTTGCGCCTAGTGTGATGGACTCTGACTTGGCAATCAGATAAGAGTGATCTTGTTCACACTTGACATACAAAAACCTTGCTAGGACAGACCCAACAAAGAAAGTATTCGCCAAGTTATTTTACAAGAACATCCAACAAGCACAATAGATAAAAAGATAATGATCGTTGCCCCATTCCTTTCTCTCTAAACCTGTTTTGTTTAGGCATCATCGAGAGGTCCTTGGAATGAGCGCAAAATACGATAAGTCAAAAAGACCAAAATAAGGTAAACAAACAAGCTAATGTTCTTCGTATCGTTAGCCAAGGCTAAACTACTATGGGGTACCTGACGCTTATGTCCATTGCAGGAAAGCTTCATCCTAGGACATGTAGTGATCAAGGTTTTGGTGAGATTGATTGCGTGATAAGCTATTGATACTCTGAGTTGACCAACTTGCTGACTTACTGACTTAGACTTGAGACTCTGACGATAAGGCGTTCACTTTAGAACCTGCTAAACTTGCTTCTGACTAACTCACCAAAGGGTGAAAATGATGATGATTTATTATGAGTGATGACAATCACGGGTGAAAGCGAGATGAAATGGATGCACCATTTTGGTTTTTTCAAATGTTTTGAGGCTGTTTTTGGAATTTTTTAGATGTTTTACAAATGTTTTTGGTATTTTCAAGATTTTACAACAAACAAACTATCTTAAAGACCTATCCTAGGGGTCTCGGGAGCTCATCCATAGATTAGCCTTGCCTACGTTATATACGCAGAGACCACGTAGTTCGACTGGTGGTGGACTGACTTGATGATAATATGGACAAATGGATTGCCATTTTATTGCCTAAAGGACTGACTTAAGATGCAGACTAGATGGGCAAACGGATTGCCAATGCGACAGATGCCTAAAGGACTGACCTAACCATCTCGGGGGATGATCAAAGATCAACCTTGCCTACGTTCAAGCTCAGAGACGACGTAGTTCGACAAGTTGACTCTATTTTTGATTTTTTGACTTTTGACATGTTTTTAGATTTTCTGAATGATTTGGATGTTTTGGATTTTTTGAAAGATTTGGATGTTTTTGGATTTTCTGATGAATTTTCTAGATGTTTTTGAAATTTTTGATGGGTTTTTTGAATTTTTTTGAATTTTTTGATGATTTTTTTTGAATGTTTTTGGCTTTTCGCATGATTTTGACGATTCGGATATGGACATGATATGATATCAGTGCTTTGTTTTGGGATTTTGTTGAAAACCAAGCTTTAATGTTGATCAATTGGACTGATGGATTGATAGTTTGACTAAGTGTGTTAAGTCAAACAAAAGTGATAATGCACTCGTAAGTTCCAGGAAGTTGTGTTATCCTAGAGTAAACTCGTACAAAAAGGATAATTTGGCTAGGTGTGTTAAGCCAAACGAGGTGATTATGGATTTGATAATTTGGCTAAGTGTGTTAAGCCAAACAAAGTGATGATAATGAACTTGTAAACCCAAGGAAGTTGTGTTATCCTAGAGTAAACTCGTGCACAAGATGATAGTTTAACTAAGTGTGTTAAGTCAAACAAGATGATGATTGATTGGATTCAATTGATCAAGATCGATGAAGCTTGAGTTAGAACAAAATTGCTTTGATGATTTGATGTGACACAGATGTGCGCATTAGATGTGACTGATATGGATTTTTTTAAAGATAAAGCTTGATGAGGAACGTCTTCCTATCAAAAATATGCCATGGGCTAGTGATTTGGATTTGTGTTCACAAATGATTTGACCAAGTTGATTTCACATTTTCCAATGTTCGGATCACTTCATAAGTTGGATGATATATATCAAGATTTATTCCTGAAGCAAGATGCAAATATTTGCCCCCAATGTTTAGCAATGTTTGAATGGCCATGGGTGGATTCTTGGATACGAATGGATATGGATTATCTTGCGAGAAGATAAGGGTGTTTGAACAGAGGAATGCTCACTCAGATAATGCTTCAAGGCTTAGATAATGTTGGATAGGATGGGATCAATGAAAATGACCCATGTCAAGATGCTTACCATAAGCAACTGTAAAGTGTGCTCCAAACTTTTATCAAGATCAAGGTAACTTGGACCTTGGATGCAGATGGATAAAAATGTGTTGGATAAATGGTTCATGGATGAATGAATGATATGGATGGAATGTTAGCTTTATTATGGATATGATAAGATGCTTTCTTGTGAACTGGCGCACATAGATGCTTGATTCTACACATGATGCCTGTTTGCCAGGTTTTCATCATGGTACTTGTCCAAAGCGCCACCGAAGCGGTTTTCGTTAGAGGACGATTTTTTTCTTTACTGTTTTCAATCCTTTTTTTGATTTTTTTGGATTTTTATATTTTTATGATTTTTTTTTTGTTGTCACCAAGATGCCTGTTTGCCAAGTTTTCATCAAGGTGACCATTTTTTCAGGACATTTTTCTGATTTTTTTGTATTTTCTGAGAGATTTTAAGCTGATGTTGAACCACCTGGTGGTGCTGATGTCGATGCTTCTATCATAATGTGCCATCGATATCCTGCTTGTAGAAGTTGTCTTGCCAAGATACATGCACTTGAATGCAACTTTTGAGATTCTTGATCTACTTTGCTGATACCGGAGTTAACTCTGTCTTTGTGCGCACATCGCGATAGAGTGCCTTCTGAATCCTTATGATGAAGGGTCGCCGCCAATACATGGTCAATGTGAGAAATGGCTATCATGTGTGGAGGCATGGATGGAGTGTGTTTAGGAGTAAAAGATGGATTGGTCGATGGTTTGGAACCTTTGACTCTCCAAACTTGGGAAGATGAGCAGTAATGGGTGGATACAGAAGTGTACATGGAATTAGGACCAACTGCTTGATACACTTTGTACGTCGCTTGAGAAGCATGCTTTTTCTTTTGTGGAAATATTTGATGGATACTTGCCCCATTTTTATTTTGCCCCATAGTTTCTTTGACTGATGGAGTTTGATAGGGATAGTCTTTCTTTGTATTCTTGGGTATCCACTTGTATTTGATTTGTCCAATATGCTTCTTAGCTTCTTTTTATTTGATCATGTTTTGGTTAAAATATTTCTTTTGATGTTGGTCCCAATTCATGTATGGGGTGATGGGTGGATGAAGATTCATGACATGGCGGGTTGTAGTATTGGCATTGATTTCATCATAAGGATTCTTTGTGCTCCCTATGTTGATGTTTGCTCGAGACAAAGTTGCCCCCAGTATGGTGATAGTATTACTGATCTGTTGAGATCCCTTGATTGTAGAGTAACCAAGGCCTTGATTCTTAGGATTACCAAAAATTTGCACTGGTTCTAGGATACCCTGTTTATGTAGGCCTAATCCTCTGCCTTGATAATTCATCTGTTGAAAAAAGTTATTTTCCATAGGATATGATTTACCTTGGAAACAAGGTGTTGTTCCTTCTCTGCTTTGTGGCAGATCTTCAAATGTCATAGCTCTTTCATTGATAAGATTATTTCCCCTTACAAAGGTAAGTGATCCAACTTTATAATTGACAGGATCCTCCATAAGTGGGATGAATGCCTGATTGATATCTTCAACTTGATCTTGTGACATATCAGATTGTAGTGCTTCTTCAAGAAGTGTTGATGCTTTGCTGTCTACACAAAATTCTTCCTCGTGACTCACTTCATAGGATGTTTCTGATTCATGACTTCTGTAGAAACCTTCATCATGACCCATTTCTGATATGTCTCTGCATTTGTCTATATCTTGATCATGTGTACCAATGTTAAGAGTAGGAGACTCTTGTTTCCCAGTAATGATTTGAAGAGTATGAGACTCTTGTTTTTGAAGATCATCCACGTGTCCATCCAAAGAAAGCATCTCATGGATAGATGGAGGAGTATGTCCTATGCGGATATGGTCATCATTTGCAACATCTTGTATAGATAGGAGAGTGTCCATTATATCGTTGTAGTAGCTTGGAGATACAAATTCTCGATATCGAGTGATTTTGGAATTGCTTTCAACATGCTTTGGATCAACTTCTTGACATGGGTCAATTTTAAAGAATGGACTTCTTTCTTGGATATCTTCATTAGGAAGTGGCTCAATATTCTATTGAACTTTGAGAGGATTTGGATCGAATGTTGAGATAGGGATTCCTTCAATATCTTTAACCATGAGGTCAAAGGATGTCAATATGTTGTTGGAAGGGCCATTGCTAGACCTTGATGGAAGATTTCGATCATGCTTTGGAATAAGTTCTTGAAATATGTCCTCTAACTTGTTAGGTGATGTAGAGACATTGTCAACACGATCAATGGTGGATGGATCTTGGTTTATGTCAATGGGATCAAATAATGTTAACACATCTTGAAATAGATCGCTAAAAAGTGGCTCTTGATGAATGACGATTTGATCAATGGATGGGGTAGACATATCTTCAATGTGCTCATTGATGGATTGATTTTGATCATTGTTTTCAACAATTTTGGTGGAGGGATTGTCAATGTTCTCCAACATAGGATCAAATGATGTTAATGTTTCTTGGATTGGATCATTGTTGGGTATCGTTAGTGAGTTTTGATCGTGATTGAAAAGTGACTCTTGGTGTGTGATGATTTGATCATTGGTCAAGGTTGAAACATCTTCAAAGTGCTTATTGATAGATTGATCTTGATTTTTGTTTTCAACAATTGCGGTGGGAATCTGTTGCAAGCTTTGTTGTGGGAGTAAGGCCTGCGTTTTCTGCTGAGCCAAAAACGCTTGTTGTTCATCATGTTGTTTTTGTGCCAACAAAGCTTTTTGTTGGGCTCTTTGTTGTGCTACTTCTTCTTGGATTGCTTTCAATAGTGCGTAGAATTCTGCTTGCGCTTGCGCTTGTTGGGCTACTTGAGCCGCTTGTGCTTGCTGAGCAACTAGCTGTGTAGCTTGTTGGGCTTGGAGTGCCTTTTTGCTTCTTGAGCGGCTTGCAACATGATGGAGAATGAATTGGTCGTGTTGTGTTTTGGCGGTGGTGGTGGTGGAATGGGAATGGTGTTGATTGTTGGGGTTGCTTGGATGGTTTCCATCTGTTTTTGCGATGTTGATGGAAAAATGGGATGATTTGGTATGATGTTTTGATTTGGCATGATAGATTGAAATTGAACATTTTTGTGGTCTAGAATTATACTTCCTTGATTTAGGTAACTTTGATTTTGCATGGTGTTACCTTGACTTGAATCAACATATGGAGTTGCCAATATATTGCTAGGATTTTGAACAACATTAGGGGGATTTGCAAACATGTTGACCCCAAAGTTTACCAAGTGTGGATTTGAAATGGTCATGTTTGGTAAAGTTGCACTTGGTATGTATGGATTTGGTGGGATGATGTTGTTTGGAAAACTCATGCATTCAGTGTTTGGTTGATAGATTTTCAGATTTGGACTTGGTTTTAAATCTATCATTGGGAAAGGTGTTCCAAAATTTGGATTGGGTATGCTCATATTTGCTGTACCATTGATGTTTGTATGAGATAATGCTCCCATGTATGCATTGTACAAGCTTTGGAAATCAAATGGTATTGT
Organism: Sequoiadendron giganteum; assembly: GCA_007115665.2. Classification (NCBI taxonomy): domain Eukaryota; kingdom Viridiplantae; phylum Streptophyta; class Pinopsida; order Cupressales; family Cupressaceae; genus Sequoiadendron; species Sequoiadendron giganteum. The sequence continues at coordinate 143,436,912 of CM021101.1, forward strand.
AGGGCTTGGATAGTTTAGTTGATTTGGGTTGCTCATGATGGATGGATCGAATTTATATTCCATGTCCCTCTTGTGTTGAGATCGAGTTTGAACCATAAAATGAAGATCAATTTTCAAGAATGTAAGAGATGAATCTCTAATCCTTTAGATTGGTCTAAACCTTAGGTTCAAAGAAGCGAAAAACTAGGATAATTGAAGGATCAAAGCGATGATGAGGATGAGATAAATGGAATATGAATGATACGGATGAATGGAACTCTTAAAGAACTTTTGAAGGAAATGCTAAACTTTTAGGACTTTGATTGATCGTGATTGGATTGATGGTTCGACTAGGTGTGTTAAGTCAACCAAAATGTGATGAATGTAATTGTAAAACTCTTGGAAGTTGTGTTATCCAAGAGTGAACTCCTACAAGATGGTAGTTTGACTAATTGTCTCAAGTCAAATGTGATGATGATTTGATAATTTGGCTAGTTGTGTTAAGCCAAACAAGATGAACTTGTAAACCCTAGGAAGTTGTAGTATCCAAGAGAGAACTCGTGTATAAGATGATGGTTTGACTATATGTGTTAAGTCAAACAAAGTGATTTGATTTCGCTTAAGAGTTTAGCATAATAGATGACAAAGATTCCAAGAGTTGTTGGTGAGATGGAAATTTGACTGATTTTGATGGTTGAAAGATGGATGAAAGTGATTGGATTTGATCCTAGACTTGACCTAGATGACACTTCTACTTACAAGACCTCGGTGTTGAAGAAAACGCTATATTTTGAACTCGAAAAGTCTCTCAAGATGCTCCTCACTAGCTTTCACACTAAGCTTTTTGAACTTCGGTTTTGGGATTTTGATCATGTTAGAAAACACATGTGTAATCAAATTTTTCTTTTATCTTGTCTTAGTGAATTCCTTTTTACCAAAATCACTTGCTTGATTATGTTTTCAACTGAATGTCTAATGTCCTGCTTTCATTTTCATCCCACAATGTCCATTATGTGGAAATCAAAGAAATTAGGGCCAAAGTTTCCTAGGTTTATCCTTAGTGAAAACAAATGACGATAGAATTCAAACACTTAGAAACCTCTAGGAATGTGATTCCTAGGGAAAGCAAGAGTGGGCAAGTTCATCAATAGGTATTTGTTCCCCAGAAGGTGTTTGAAATTTCAAGGTTTTTGTGTATGTTTGTTTTCCAAATGTTTTCAAGATCAAGCAATGTGTTTTTGATTCCAAGCATTTTTACAACCCTAGGATGATGAGGCAATATCTTGTTGGGTTCCCACTTGGATAAATCCAGCTGTGCATATCTTGTGCAAATGGCTAAATGCTTGACCACACTGGCTCCCCTCCACGGCACTCACTTATTCGGGTCAGCCAAGCATTAGTACCCATGAATCTCCCATGGCATACTTTCCATTTCCACAACAAGACCGCATGTTATGTGGGGCGGCTTCAGAGGACATGACCTCTTGCACGAACAAGATAGACAAGGTTTTGGAAAATTTCTAAACAAGGGTTCTAATTCGGGCATTCCGTTCGTGGGGGATTATCCAATGTCGGCGAGAGTCCATTGCTGTCCATCTCGTCAGAATAATCCTCGTAATATTGGCCTTTGTTCCAATATCCACACTTATATACCGGTTGGAAGTTGCTTGGCTTTAGCGTGTTCCCGGTTGGGTCGTTCCCTTGGGTGATTACTTTTTCCCACAAGGCAGGCCCTCTAAGATAAACAATACCGAGCTAACATATCCCGTCGTTCACACAACCCTTGTTGAAAAACAAAGGGGAGAACCTCCGCAATATATCGTGCTCACACTCGCATGTTTTGTTCAATTTTAGATCCCAAATTGAAGTGTGGAGGCAATATTTTTGACAACTTAATATCAAAAAAAAGACTTTTGATTCTCAAGGTAGCCATGAGGTGCGAGAGAAGGGCATACGTCTTTTTGATGATATTACTTTGTGAAAAAGATTGCAAAATATGACAAACACTTGTTCATTTTAAGTCCAAAAAGCAGTGATGAATTCGTTTTAAGCACCAAAATCCAAGTGTGAAGGTTGCCTTGTTCAATTTTAGTCCCAAATTGAAATCTAGTAAGTGTCTAAGGTTCAATTTTAACCAACTTTGAAAAGATCAAGTCATTGATTGATTTTAGACCCAAATTGAAAAGTGACTTGGTTCAAAACAGAAAACAAGAGTAGAAATTGGACGCTCTAAGCATTTAAAAATGCTTTGTGAATTTCAAGTTTCAGCGTCCGATTTTCTTTAGCTTCAATCTCAGTTCAAATATTTTTTTGATGTTTCAATGTTACACATTCCTTGTGCAAAAGAAATCACTCCTTCCTTTATTTTCCTCACCTAAAAAAAAAAAAAAGAAAGATAAATCATGTGAATACCAAGTCATTAAATTCATTTATTTTCTTTTAGGCATTAACTTCAAATAATGAAAAAAATATTAATAAAACATTGACTAGAGTCCTTATAAATTGCAGATAGATAAGAATTTAGGTAAGATTTCAACTCCTCTTCACTTAGCCTGCAAAAGTCAACACCAATCAATGAAGATGTCCGTAGAAACATAAATAATTGACTTCAAGATATAAATTTCATAATGAAGCTTAACTACATAACTGTAATATGTGAATAATCTTATTACTGATTATATGCACACCACCACCTCATTCTTCCTGCTTGCAACTTCTCTCGGTACAAAGAACCCATTCTTCAATTCATACTCACACCCAAAAGAAGTGCTAATAGTTTGACAATGCTTTCCAACTGACCATGCTTGCTACCTACTTAATTTTTGTCTTCATGTAATAAGCTATCTCCAATGGAATTGTTTACCAACCATGCAATGAAAATGTCATAACTATTAAAGGCTGTAATGAAGGACTCCTGCATTACTATGTCACCACACTGTTACCCTTTGTCAACCAAATATCCCCCTTCTCTTTGATTTATGATATCAAAATGGGGATGTGCACCATGACATTTTATGCGACCTGCTTCCTACACACGCAAGGATACTAAAAGTAGGCATTGATTACCAACTGCAAATTAGGCTCCACACCCTCTACTCTTATATCCGACGCAGGAGATAGCAACTAAGATTTTTATTAGTTAATAATACCTCAAGATTTGAAACATGTCAAAAACCGAGTAATAAGCTTATATAAAAAATTAATCTTCAGTTGGGTTGCACATATTCCAAAACATAATTTCTGCACATCGAATTTTAGTAACCAAGGAGTTTGGTAAGTGATTTGATACAGAGTTATAAGATTTAATGCAAAAAATATAGCTAGATTTAGCTCACAGACTTTGATTGATAGATGTATGCAACCATCTTTAAATACGTGGTTCATAAAGCCTATGGAAGTAGCAGTATCCACGCAATTCATAAATACATGCTAAGCTAGATTTTGCGAACTGCAAGTGGTGTCAAATTAACAGGCATAATACTGAACCTTGTGATAGAATCTTTGTAGACAGCGATAAGATCCACATCATGATAGTACAACAAAGAATCATAATAGCACTTTGGTGCATAAATCTCGTGGCCTTTAAAGTCATAGATCTATGAAATGGGCATTTTTTATATGGCACCTCAATGCATTCAAAGTATGGGAGTATTGACAGGACACATTAATTCGAAGTTTGTTGGCCTGATTATGACTCATCTGAAGTTTTTACTAGGTAGACATAGATAGTATGTGGTCCATGAACCATTGCAGCATGATTATTATGGATAAGCATTTGCTCAAAATCACTTCTGGCGTAGGATAGATGCATTCCTTAAAGACTGGTAACTATATATGCGGCGTAGTGAAGACTGCAGTAGCGCAATAAAGACAATAATGTGCATTAATGAACTAGCAACAAAGGTACCCAACAGAAATTTTTTAAAGCTAATGCCATTAGCAAGTGTAAAACCAAATTCCACAGTCTAGGCGCCAAGAGCTTAAAATTGACAAGTTGCATGAATGGTTGCTAAGCAAAGGATGATCTGTCTGATGCTACATACTACCTGAATATTGTCATTATAGAGTAGTATTATGAGCGGCCAATCTTAGAAAAGGTGTCGCGCCATCAAAAGTTAAGCAGGGAGACTAATAGTATGAGCGACCAATCTTTAGGTTTCTGCACAACAAACAAGGACTTCATACTTCAAATCAAACGCTTCAAATAAATGCAGACAGTGATAGGATTGGCTGCGACTGTAGGGGAAGTAGATTCACGATCATACAGAGGAGATGTATTTTCTATATGTACAACCTTTGTAGGTGAAATGTAAAAAAAGAGAAGAAGAAGACTTCATTCTTTAGTAAATATTGACTGAAAACAAAATCGATGATGATTTATGAGTAAAGTCTTAAAAAAAAAATATCAACTTCAACAAATCTGCAGTTAATCAGAATTTTAAAGATAATATGAAACTTCAGATGTCACCTCAAACCTGCAATAAAATGCACAAACATGATCCCAAACAGAGGAACATAACAAAGATAACAAAAGAGGCATTTCCTAACTGAAAAAAAAAAACATAGAAACGAAATGTGTTGCTTCAAGCCCTCCTTCTAGCGCCATTTGTAGGACGTCAAAATCTGCAAGATAAACTTAAACCATTTCATGTTGTTAGCACAAAAGTCAGTTTAAATCAGCAACTTAAACATCCCTATGAAATATGTAGAATCATGTTAAACCATACAAACGAAAACAATGCAAAAAACATGAATCCTTCCTATCCCATAGTGGATTGGTGCTATCCTTTGTGTAGAAGGCAGCCGTTTCCCAATCCCTTGATAAGCCAAATGATGTGATGAGCAAGATCAGTTCTCACGAATAGAGAGTAACCTTGCAATGAAAGTGTGTTGCTAAACAAATGGTGTGGTGATGAACAAGATCAGTTCTCTTATGAAGAGAGTAACCTTGTAAGTGAGAATGTGTTGTGTGTTGTTGATGATTTGTGTTGAAATGCTTTGCATTTTATAGATTCAAGATTAGGAAGAGTGATAGATTTTGATGAATGTGGGATAATTCACAAACCAATGACAAGGTGCCACTTGTCAAGTTGTGAGAGGGTGAGGAATGTGCAAGTCTTGGCCAATGTGCCAATTTCAAATTTGAATTTGAATGACTTGACATGTTTTGGGGGGATGAAAGGTGCAATAAATGCCATGTTGACTTGTGTAAATATCATTTAAAACCTTGTTGGAAGGGACAAGTCCCTTTTGGGGGGAAGATTCAAATTGGAAGAATATTCCATTTTGATTCCATTTTGAATGTAATTAGAGGAAATAATAAATCAAATAAATGATTTATTGGTGCAAGTGGGTGGGTTAGTTAGGAGTTTGGATTTGACTCTAGTTGAGTCAAAAGCTGGAGAATGATAATCATGATTAGAAGTTAATTAATTTAGATTAATTAACTTAGGGAGTTTTAGGGATTTGACATTTGATTAAATCAGTTTGATTTATTAAATCAAATGAGAAGAACATAAGGATTAAATAATTTGATTTATTTAATGAACCTTAGGAAATTAATCAATATATATTTTAATTGATTAATAGAAGAAATGGATGTTAATTTGTATGATGCATGATTGTTAGTTTTGCATGTCTACAGTATGCTTGTTGGTTTGTCAAGGCCTTATGTTTGCATTCATCAAGCATCTCTAATTCATGCAATTGGGATATACAGTAATCCTCATTGTCAATGAGCCCTTTCAGGGAGACCCACAGAGAGGGGACTTTGGCCTCTATAGGAAGGATAGTCTCAATACCAAAGACTCTAAGGGAAAATGGAGTGGCATGGGTGGGTGTGTGGATGCTTGTGCGATACACCCATAGGGTGGGGTTAAGCTGAATCTTCTAGTCACGGCCAACATCATTCATAGTTTTTTAAAGAATTTTCATAATAGTCTTATTGGATGCCTCAACTTGGCCATTACCTTGCGGCTAATATGGGGTGGAAAAATGATGCTAAATGTCAATTTTTTTACATAATTCATAGACATCGTGATTTTTGAAGGGACGATCATTATTAGTAATGATAGATTGTGGCACACCATACTAGCATATGATATTATTTAGGGGGTGATCCCACAATACTGGTTTACAATTTTTGGCCAAACTGCACACTAAAATTATTATTTTTAACTAAATCTTCACATTCAGGCACCTATAGCAGCTAAACCACAAGGAATTTGAAGATGATGCAAACTAGAGTCTCATCACATTTTGTCTGTAGATTCTAAAAATATATTTTTTTAATTTTTTGGAATAAAATTGCACTTCTTTTTCCATCTCCCACAAAAACTGGTTATTTTCAAAAAACAACATTTTTAAAAAGTGATGCTCACCGTATACAACATAACTTTTATGTATGAAGATAAAATTCTAATTTTTTCAAATTTAGATTTTGAACTACAATATATAGCACTTTCATTTGGTCTCATAGTTTTTTATTGAATATTTTTTCCTTAATAGATTTTGGAAGTCAAACCAATTGCAATTCAGAAATAGGCGCACTGTATACAACATAACTTTTTCTGTATGTATCAAAATTCAATTTTTTTTTTTTTAATGGATCAAGGACATCAATACCCAGCATGAAAATATTTTTTAAAAATATATTCTGATAATTTGGTATTTTTCCACATGTGCAAAATAGAGAGCTTGATTTTTGGTGAAAAAGCTATGTTTAATAAAACTAAAAAAATACATACATAATAAAACCAAAACATATTAAAATTATATTCATGGGATAGCTCATTTTGAGAACTACCATAATCATTTCAAATAAAATTTAAATGAATTCATTTGATCCCCCAAAAGGTAAATCAAAAGTTAATTTTTATTAGCATTTTGATAGGTGTAAAGGAGACTCATTTATAGGTATGGTTTAAAACTAGCGAGGTTCTATCCAAGGGGGTTTGATCTAAGGTGGTTTGATCAAACCCTCTTCAATTGGAATCCATAAAATGGAACTTTTAAAGGCTTAAATCATTATATTTTCTAAAAATACGTGATTTCAGCAAAAATCAGTACCTCTCACAAATTGTAAACTAGCTTTGTGGGATCACCCCAGGATGAATCTGGAGATTTATTTACTGGTTATGTATGTCAAGGGAATAGCTTCAAACTATTTCATGAAATATTTAGTCTTAGTGATAATGAATTTTTGGCTATTAGATGAAGTAGGATGAATTTTACCTACAAGGTTGAGTCTCCATTGAGCGAAGGGCCATGGCGAAGTGATAGGTTGCAGCTCCTGTGCAGGTGTGTGGATGATGTCACTATGTATCTAGCACTATCAGTAATTCTTCACAAAATGATAGGCATCATTCTCTATAGTAGTCGAGTAATAACCAAATCACATGATCTTTTTAGCTATATTCAGACCACTAGAACGAGATCCACATATACCTTCGTGTACTTTTCACCTTAGTGTACTTTACATAAGGTAGTTTGAGCTTTGTTAGCATCAAGACATATGGATAGGGTATTGTCTAGGCCACATCTATATAAGGTGTCATTGATGATGGTGTAGCGGGTGACTTTATGAAGGAAGGACATGTGTTGGTTTTTGGATAGGCTAGGGGGTAATGTCTAAGAATGTAGATAGTCATGGATAGCCTGATACTATGGGAAATGGGGACCAAAAATTTTACACACCATATCAGATTTAGGGACATCAAAGGTAGGGACCAACAACTATTCAGCTAAGAACTCATACTACGACATATTGTTTGGAATGTCCAAGAGAAATCCAATGGTTTCCATGATGTCAGATGCTTTGTTTTAAATCCGTGGGATCTAAGAAAAATTGATATCTATAAAATATAGCTTAAAACTGTCAACCATTCTTTTGTATGCATTCAATTTCTCATCTTTAGTGGACCATAGTCATCATTGACCTGTCAAATAACCAATTGTGAATCATGAAAGACTTGTAGACTTGTAAATTTCCATTTTATAGCCATGTGCTATCTTCTGAGTAACGCCTCATATTTTGCAATGTTGTTTGTGCATGGGAAGACTATTCTGAAGGATTTGGGAATAGTATCACCTTAAGATGTGATGAATACTATTCCCACACCTGATCCATGACTATTGTATGAGTCATCAAAGTATAACTCCCATGTTGTGCTAGTTCCTAGATTCAATATCGATTAATCTAGGAAATCAGAAATCAAAGTGTGATCAAATTTTGTGGGTGCATTAGCAATTTAGTTTTTGATAACCTGTCATTTTATTTATTTTCATTCTACATACTATATGTCATACTCAGTCAGTATCATGACCCACTTAGCCAACCATCTTGTTAATGTTTCCTTATTGAGTAGGTATTTTAAAGGATCTATCTTAGCCACTAGTCTTGTTTTATGGTTTAGCATGTAATTTCTTAGATTTTTAGTAGAAAAAACCATAGCAAGACAAGAATGTTCAATAAAGCTATAGTTGAGTTCATACCCAACTAGTGTGCGACTAATATAATTGTGAACCCCAATCCTATACATGTACAAAGACAAGAAGCAAACACATTAGTAAGCTCATATGCAAGATAAAACAAGGATTTCCCATGAAATCCATTTACAATTCTCAAAATAGGAAAATGAAGAAATAAAATATGAAAAGATAAAGCAATCCTAATTAAGCATGCAAACGCTTGATCCCATGGGGAAATTGGTGTGTTGAAATTGGCCCTTTCTCAACTCCTTTGTAAGTTTGATGATTTGATGGAGATTGATCCACTTTGTTGATGAAGAACAAGATGAGTTCTTGAGAAAACCTGCAATAACCTATCTATAGTGATGTCAATGGATAAAATTAACTCTGAATGTGGAGAGAGTAAATTCTTTCTAGATTGTGGATGATATTGCAATAGAGGGGGCCTCTATTTATACATTTCAAGAATGGAAGATTGAGGGATTTGGGTGAATGTGGGACAAAATACCAACCAATGAGAAGAGGCCACTTGTCCACATGTGATTGGAGGAGGAATGAGCACCTTTTGGTCAATGTGCATGATAAATGACATGACATTCAAATTTGAATTTTAAATGTGACATGTTTAGAGGGAAGGGAAATGGAGTTAATGTCACTTGGCTCAAGGCCAAGGACATGTAAGAAGCCTTAAATGACTTGTTGGAAGAACCCATCCCCTTTTGGAGGGAGTTTTGAATTGGAAGAATATTCCACAAAAGATGCCCTTTTGAATGGAAATTGATGAATTAATAAATCAACTAAATTGATTTATTGTGCAAGTTGCAAGATCTATAGGATTGGAGTGATTAGGATTAGCATTAATTAGGATTTGATTAATTAAGAGGGGGATTAATTGATTTGACCATTTTGACTTGGATTTTAGGATTTAAATAAATCAAAGTTGAGAGAATAATGATTTTAGAAATAAGGAGGATGATGTTGGATTTAAACCAAATAAATATTTATTTAATTTAAATGAGATGATTTTAGGGATTAATTAAATTAAATTATTTATTTAATTAAAAGGGGTATTACAAATTAATAAAATAAAATTGATTTATTTAATTAAGAGATGAAGAGTGATGAATTTAATCAAATACATATTATTTGACTAAATGGCTAGTAAAGGAGATGATTTAGGATGAAATGGTGTTTGTTAGTAAATAAACATCCAATATGTCAGATTGAATTGTATATTTCCATGTCTATAGAAATAGATTGTTTGTTCTTTCTCATTATGATTATTTTGTGCAAGTCATTTCCTTAGTCTAGAAGTGGTAACTGATATGTAAAGGATTAGGGGTTTACCATCTATTGGAGGTGTCAAAATAGGAGGTGTCAAGATGGTAATATTTAATCTGTTGAAAAGCTACCTCACACTTATCTATCCATATAAAAGGAACTCCGTTGCATAAAAAATACTAAAAAAGGCTAATATTTATCTGCAAGCTAAGAAATGAAGAGTCTGATGGATTGAAGTCAATCTTGCAATGTCCTAAGTTGATTGATTCCTATTGGGGAGGTATATGTAATATAGCTTTTACTTTTGTCAGGTCCACCTCAATGCCTCTATGTATCATAAGATCTTTTCTGATGTCAAGCTAAAGACACATTTTTTTGGATTTAGGTGCACTTTATATTCCTCAAGCCTTTTGAAAATTTTGTCTAGGACTCTTAAATGATCACCACGTGTCAAGGATTTCACCAAAAGGTCATCAACATAATTTTCCATCAATGTGTGCATAAGATTATGAAATATGGTGGTCGTAGTTCTCTCATTGGTTGTGCCCACATTTTTAAGGCCAAAGGGTATGACATTCCAATAGTATGCACCCCATGGGCATGTGAATGTTGTGTTATGTTGATCTTCAAGAGTGATACAAATTTAATTATACCCTGAGAAGCCATCCATGGGGGATAACATCTCATAACCTACCATTACATCTACTATGATGTCTATGTTGGGAACTGGGAAGTCATCTTTTGGACATGCTTTGTTCAAGTCACAAAAATATGTGCAGATATAGATTTTTCCATTTAGTTTATTTACTAGTACAAGGTTTTCGATCCGTTATACATAGTCAATATGTCTTATGATACCAATATCTAGTAATTTCTTGAGTTCATCTTTGACCAGCAGAGCTATATGAGGATGTATTTTTCTAAGATTTTGTTTAACATGGTTTACATTTGGAAGCAATGGTAAATGGTGCAGGAACAATGTGAGGTCCAACATAGGCATGTCAGTATAAGACCAAGAAAATTTGACTTGACATTTGGTGAAGAAGTTTTCAAATTGTGGTTTTTCTTTTGTTGTTAGGGATGCTACAAAGAGAACAATCTTAGGATTCATTAGTGTACATGTATTGACTTCCCTTACTTTGTCAATCAACATCAAGGGTCTCTACTGATTAACGGGAAGAAATTATAACCCTCCATCCTTGGGTGACTCAAAGAGGTTTTCACCCTTTGATACATCCTTTATTTTTACTTTTTCTTGGTCAAAAGGTTCCTTGCAGTTTTCACCTAAAGACCGTTCATTTTTAACTTTCTTTTTTTCATTTTTATTTTATTTTATCATTTTTGCAACTAGATGGTAAAACAATCTCTCTGAAATATGCCACAAGATCAAGATACATAGTAAAATTAGTCTTGTGGTCCCCATATGGTATGTGTTCTTGTAGTCACATGAATTCAACGATAGCTTCATCATTTTCAAATATGTCCAACGTGGGTGGATCTTTCTAGTCCCAATCAACTAATTGCAATTAAACAAGGGAAATGCCATCATTGATGCTAATGAAGGATGGGGAAGTAGTAGATTGGGTAAACATGGATGTATTATCAAGATCCCAAAAGGATTCCATCCATGCTCTTTCTTTTGTAGTCTTTGGTGGGTCAGGTTCATGAAAGGAATCAATGCAAATATTAATATCCATGAGGTTGGTAAAGGATGGATGAGGTGTATCCGACTCATGAAAGACATAGTCAAGGTCAAAGTGACCGGTGGTACAAGAATCCCACTCATATTCATTAGATTCAATGTAACTATCATAGACGTTGGTAGGTTTTTCAAATGTCTTGACACATTCTGAAGCACTCATATCCTTGTTTGAAAGAACCTTAGTACTTGAAGTGCCAATCTTAATTGGTACAAATCCTAGCCCCAAATTCTTGGAATATTTAAGAGGCATCAAAGGCTCGCTTATTCCATTCTTATGTATTTCAAGTCCACTGATTTCATCATATCCTTTTTGTTTCATGATCTGAAATCCTTTTCCATATTTTTTTGTCAGTAGCGGTTGTAAATCTTCATCTTTGTAAATCTAATTTGAAATATCCTCAATGTCTTCTTTGTTTAAATTTCCCTAGCTTGTGTGGGTCATAGTGGGAGGAAATTTAAGGAAAAATCTAGGTTCCATCTTATAGATGGGATTTCCATAGGACTTTAGAAACTTTGGTAGCTTGGTGATGCAAAAGGAAGTGTTCATATGATATTCCCTGTGCACCCCTTGTCTTGGATCTGAATCTTTAGATCGGTGGATGGAATCATGAGTCACGAGGATTTATTCAAAGTTGATGCATCCACACAATTGGATGGATTGGATGTTTTAACTTCACGGTTTATAGGAACTTGATGTTCAGGGATCCCTCTCAAGTTAGTACAATACTAAATAGGGTTAGGATTGCCAATGATTATAATTTCAGTACCATTGTAAGGAAAATTCAAACATTGATAGTATGTGGAGGGGATGACTTTCATGGCATGGATCCATGGTCAGCCAAGGATTATGTTGTATGGTAGTTCATGATCTAGGACTTGGAATGTGATATATTGTGATTTCGTTGCAATATTGATAGGCAGTATGATAACAGCCTCGAAAGAACATTCTTCATCATCATGTAAGCTTTGATTAAAATGCTCTTATTTCTATCCACACATGTTTTAGATAGGCCCAATTCTTTCACTAGTTTTAGAGTGTAAATTTTCAATCCTGCTCCACCATCTACTAGGACTTGTCCAACCTTGTTTCTATTTATAAAGAACTCAAGGTGCAATGGTTCGTTATGTCTCAACTTGGAGGTAGAGTAATTTTTGTTAGAAAAAGAGCACGATGGGAGTTGGCCAAGTATCCAACCATGGCTTCGAATTGGTTGATGTCCAGGTCAGTAGGGACAAAGGTTTCTTTCAAAGCTTTATCAAGGATAGCTTTGTGTTTGGGTGATATGCGCAAAAGCTCAAGGATGGAAATTTGTGCAGGTGTCTTGCCCAATTGGTCAAGAAGGTTATATTATGCTTTGGATTGTGGATTCTATGAAGGAGGACCAAATATGGTAACCTTAGTTTTGTGAGTAGCAATGAAAATTTAAGGTTGTTTCTTAATGGTGATTGTGTTAATATGACCGTCAACAACTCGAAGGTGATTAATAATTTTGTAGTCAAAAGAGGAATTTGTATAATTGGCATGGTTGTCTATTTTTTGACCTCAACTAGAGGCTTTTCCACGATCTTGCAATATATTCTGAAAATTGATATGATCTTTATTGGAAGTTTGTTGTTGTCCCTCAACCTCTACTCTACCATTTTTTATTAAGTCTTGAATTATGTTCTTCAATTGATGACATGACAAGGTCTTATACCATTTAATGTGATTGTATTCAAAGAAGGCATTCTCATCCCACCAAGAAGGTTTGAATTTTCTTGGATTATATAGTTTGGGCGATGGGACTTGCATAACGTTTGATTGTAGCAGCTTATTTAGGACAAATTCAATTGGTTTTGGTAACAAAGTGTCTTGTATATATGTGTATTTCCTTTGTTGTCTTGGGGGTCCCCTTGGTTGATTATTTTGTATTGTGTTAGATGCTTGATTGGAAACATATGATGTGTTATTGTGCATGTTGGGTGCTTTGAGAGTCAATGTGAGATCTTTTATATTCACAACTTTGGCATCTATGATTCCATCGTTTGTTAAATTCTTATTGTAGGACCAAGACTTGCCATATGTGAGTTCAACTTGGGTTATTGGAACTTTTTCCAACATCATACCTTTTTCCACCAAGTCTAAAAAATTTGTACAGTAATGAACTTGCAATAGATGTTTTAATTTGGATCTGATATTTTCAAAACAACGTATAAAATTTTTGTTTTTTAGGAATTTCAACAGGACATGTACTTTCCATCCTATGCCATCTTTGGAAAAAATTAATGAAACTATCACCATCTTCTTGTGTCATGTGACATAGGGTGGCTATTGTGATACCATTCTCGATGTTATAGGCATAGATTTCCACAAACTTTTTGGCTAAGTCTTCCCATGATTTTATAGATCCTTTAGGTCAGGGATAACTTTAAGAAACCCCCCCCTTGGCGCAAGTGTAAAATCCTGGTGAATCCTGTATACTTCTCAATGAAAAATATTAATTTTATTGATGATTTTTTTCATTTTTCGAGAAAAAAAATAATCCCCATTGGCGAATCTTTTATAACCCCTAGAAGTCTATGGAAAATCGTGGCGAATTGCAATTTTTTTAAATCAAATAAAATATTTTCATTGGCGAATAAAACCGTTTTTCAAACCAGAATTTTGTTTCCATTGGCGATTAAAACCTTTTTCTAAAGAAAAAAATATATTTTCATTGGCAAATTAAAATGAATCTCAAAATAATAAAAAAAGCTAGTGGCGAAATATAAATCATATGGGCCATTTGATGGATGACTGTATTTGCATTCTGGAAGTAAATCTCTAAAGTACTAGACTTGCGATTTGAAACCTCTGGAATATCACTAGAACCGTTAGATTTCTAGAAATAAATGGTTGACATTTTATTACCGTACAAATGGTTATAAAGTTTTGTTTCTCAGCAATTGGGTGACCTTGGCGGGATGCACAACTTTCGAAGTGACAAGTCATTTAATGAATTGTACGATGCCATTAAGGGATGTCTTCTCAAACACCAATTGGATAGATTTAACATAATTTTTTAAATACTCTAAAAGGATAGATCTTAAATAAGGTATTAAGGAGTTTGGAGAAATGGATTTAGTAGCAAATTGTCACTTCCTGCTAGTAAAGTTAAGTGAGCCTGCATACGAGGAAAGGTGGCAGCATTTTGAACTCCATACTCAGAGTTTCCTAAAAATGGTACTTCTAGCAGATATTAGGGTATGGGAAGATAAAATTGTGGCCTTCATGCAACCAAATTTAAATTGGCCCGAAGAAGAGAAAATCGACATCATTTCCCAGCTACGTTCTATGGCGTGGAAAGAGAAAACCAGCTATGCCGAGTACAACGGGGTTATTTTTGTTTTAGAAGAAGAAGAAGAATGCGCTGAATTTCATAATTTTGTTATGGAAATGCAGTTGGAATTGTACAGTGTTCTGGCACCTCCAGCAGTTTAACAACATACATGAATCCTTTAGTGAATTGTGAATTTGTGACACATAATGATAAGGGAGCGTAGTTTCAGCTTTTGAGCGCTTTTTGAATTTTGATTGTAGAGGGTGTGGGGTGACAGGTCTATGAAACCACATTTTTGGCATTAGAGAGATAAAATAATATATTTCTAAATCTATGTATTTATCAATGCTTCCTTTTAGTTATGAATGAATTATGTTTCTTCATGATAATTGTTCAATGTTTATCTATTAGTGTTAGGTCAAATTCAAAATGCTTATTTTTTCATCTCTAAGACTTTGTGTTAGAATTAATTCATCACTCATTCACTCTTTTCAATGCCTCGAATCTTGATGTTGTACATTTCATTTCATTGAAATTCTCAATCTTTTTGAAGAAAGTGTGGTTGGCAGTGGTAGTGGTGGTAATTAATGCCATATGTGATATGAACATCTGAAGCAATTTCTTGGACAAATCATAGTTTTAATGAAACAAGATTTGCAATGACCTCATATCGTTTGAATGAGTGATTTTGACAGCTTGTCAGTTTGAGGTAGAGTTCAAGTTGGCATGTAACAAGACGTCAATCAAATTAGAAATTTTAATTATACAGGCTAGTAGTGGCACTAGTGGCCCATAAATAGGGATAGTGATTTAGTGATTAGTAGAAGGGTTTTTATTTTCTAGGGTTAATCAGGATTCACAGAATCATGAAGAAGATGATGCAGTATTGGGGATACTATAAATTCTCCTACCTACAATTATGTAGTTATAGAGTAATTAGTAAAAGATGAATTTCCTTCAAGTTCAGAATGGGTGGAATTGGAAAGAAGTTCATTTGGTTAACCTGAATTTTTAGATGGGTTTTGAACTAGGATGAGGAGCTCTGATGGAGATAAGTGCTATCCCAATGCATAGAGGTTGTAGGTAAAAGATGGGAGTAGATTTGCTTCTCCTCTTGTATTTTAATAGCTCCCATTTCCCCAACATGGTTGGCTAGGCAAACCCCATGCATTTATTTTCAAAGAGACACTTGTTTTTCATCTTTTGTATGACTCTGGTTCTCGAAGGGGATAAGTACATTTTGTATCTTCATGACTCCCATTTCCCCAAGAGTGATTGGAGCCCCCTTTGCCCAGCATGGTTGGAAAATCCACCAGCAGAAGTTTGGAATCATGAATTTATTTTCAGAGCCACATTTACTTTTAGAGATAGATGTGTATTAGGTTTTCAGCAACAAAGCTTGAAAATTGCAATCAATTTGTAATCCATTGTAACGAGCAACAACTTGGAATAAATTATTAAATTTTGTCTATGTAAAGTACTAAAGTGACACACTGACAATTGTTATTTATACAAAATAGGAGCTACAGTGCTACTCGTCTATAAAAAGATATGTAATAATGTGACATTGATATTCATTTGCAATAAAATAAATGGTTGTGTTGTGTTATTCTTGAATCTTGATTCCTTGAATCTTTGTTATTCATTTACGTTTAAGCATAAAAGAGTTGTTTTCTGAGTTCAAAAATTCAGTGTCTATTTATAATTTAATATATTCAAATTAGTTTTTTTTCTTTTTAGAAATTAAGTAATACACTCTATGCAATATCCACTTGAGAATTCATGGTTACTCAAGTTTCAAGTTCAACCATTGGATGAACATTTGATGTATGGTTGTAGTTACATTCCATAATGAAATGAAGAGAGCGATGGCCTTCCCAATTTAAACCTCTGGAATTACCCTATAACCATTAGATTTAGAAAGATCAATAGTTAAAACTTAGGATTATGACAATAGCAAATAATCAGTATGAAAATTTTATGACTGTTTGGTTATTTAAATGCCTATAAAAAAATTGTTTAATTTACGAATTTTTATATAGAATCTTTTATAAATGGAAGATCTTGAAAAATTAGAAAACAACGATAATTATTAGTGATAAATATAAAAATCTACTGTTATAACTAACAATTAGCAAAAGTTTATAAAATCTTATTAAAAATAAATCTTGTTAAATATACTCTAAAAATTAAAATTAATTATTTTTTATTTTGAAAAGATTCTAAATTAATATATATTTTTAAAATAATAATATAAATCACATATATTAATATAAAAAATGATAGCTATTAAAATTATAAACAAGTCAAAAGTTTATAAATTAATATTAAAAATATTCAAAAAAGTTATATTCTATTCTCTTTTTATAATAAAAATTAGAAAATGATATATATTATAAATTAAAATACTATATAATAATTTTTTATGTTTTAATAAAAATATAGCAAGTTAAACTATACGGTCTAAGACTCTAATAAATTTTGTAGCTACAATATACAGTCTAAAATTGAAAAAACGGTTAAATATTTAATAGACCATCATATTCCAGGCCTGCTGTCAACTGTCAAGTGATTAATATTTATTTATAAAGATAATATAATAAATTACTCAAGTTTCAATTGTTGGATGGAAATTTGATGTATGGTTGTAGTTGCATTCTGTAATGACATGCATAGAGTGATGAACTTCCCAACTTAAACCTCCGAAATCACCCTATAACCGTTAGATTTAGAAAGATCAATGGTGAAGAATTTGCAACTTGTAGATGTAAGACGTGTCATTCACTTTAATGTTCCAATTTTGAGAAACAAAGAATTTAAAGCACTTTTTATTGCTAAGTGTCAACTGTCAAGTGATTAATGTTTATTTTTAAACTTTAAAGTTAATATCATAAATTACTCGAGTTTCAACCATTGGATGAACATTTGATGTATGGTTGCAGTTGCATTCCGTAATGAAATGCATAGAGTGATGGGCTTCCCAACTTAAACCTCTAGAATCACCCTATAACCATTAGATTTAGAAAGATCAACGGTTAAGAATTTTCAACTTGTAGTCTTGTAGACTGAACTCCTAAGACGTGTCATTCACTTTAAAGTTCCAACTACAAGAAAAAAAAGCATTTAAAACACTTTGCACTTTGAAATTGTACAGTGATTTTTAAAGTCTTCAATCTTCAGATTGCTCATTGGCCATTACAGTGCACCACCCTATTTTGGATTCCACAATTCCACTTCCAACAATGCCATTCCAGTTTTCAAGCGTCGGGACTCAAAATCTGGGTAAGTGAAAGAATTCCTGTGGCTACATTTCATCGTTTGACATTTCTTAAAAGCTTATTTTGTCAAAGTTTGAAGTTTGGTTTTAGACTTTAGAGACTCAAAAATTCATTAAAATTAAGGAGGACTAATAGGTATTACTTATTAGGGAATTCAAATTTCACAACTTTACATTTGTACACGCATGTCTACCACCAATACCGCTAGAGCAATGTCCGATAAAAAAATACATTATGCAGAAGTGCTTAAAACCCCAGGTTTACCCGATGGGTACCATGATATTTATGATACTGAAATCTATGGTAGGTGTACCTCAGAACTTAGATTTTCATCTCAGAATAAGGCTGCAAAGCAAAAAAAAGTTAATAGTGTCAATGCATCGTGGGTAACTAGATTAGGGTGCATGATGTTACATGAAGTTTTCCCTTGCCCAGAATTTATCATGGTCTATGCCGAAAATTATGATGATAAGAAAAGAGCAATTGTTAATAAAGATAACCAAGAATAATTGTTACCCATTAATTTATAAGAACTTGGAAAAGTGTTGGGGTTTACAATCGAAGAATTTGGAAACCACCACATTAACCTAGAAAAGCTTGCTCGTGATTATGAAGCAGTGGAAGAAAGGCTGAAAAATGATTTTTTAAATAATATAGTTAAGGATAGATAGCAATTCGGAAGTGGGTGCAAGCCTCCTTGAAATGGTATATAATATCCATTATGCTGATGAACATGTCAAATATAATTATACTTAGCACATTGTAGAATCCATGCATAAACAATTTTTAACGATTAAAGTAGGTTCTACAAAGACATTTAGGTTCACAACCTACTTGTGTTATCTTTTTCTATTCAAATTTAGAGGAATGTTTCAGACCAACAAGCTTCAGATTCAGGCCTACAACAATGTAGAGGAAAATAAAATGGCTCTAGTATCTGAATGGACCACTGAGATAAGGATGCATGATTCTCGAAGGAACTACAACCATTTTGTAGACTACTTTTTGGCTCCATTGCATCAAGTAATTACAAATAATCCAATGCCTAGACTGCCTATGTCATGTAGAAACTGCATGCAACTAGGAAAAGAAATACAATTGGCTGATTGGTACTTAATGGAAGAATATACTATGCTAAGATTTTATGGATTGGGAGTACAGCCATACAAACTTCCAATACATGTGACAGAAAGGATTTTTGCATTGGAATATGTAAGGCAGGTGCAGAGTGCTAATGAACTACACTTTCTCAGTCAACAAAAGACCTTATTTCCTTCTTTACCTTTTTCATGTGGAGGGTTCACATTCAAGAGAAAAGAATTTACTATGGCACATAATCTTTTGATTTTTTTTGCATTTGATGCTATCTGTCACTGGCAGTATGATCCATGTGACATCATTAAATCAATGATTGTGGTCAATAGGAATGCTGCAAATAGAATTCAACATCAAAGTAAACCCTTGCTTGAAAACTTGAGAAACAAGTATTCTTGGGATGAGGTCAAAATAGCAATGGAGAAAAGTGTTGCTGAGAATGGTATTCCTTTTGAACAATTGTCAGGAGAAATTATGGTGTTGCACCGAAAGACAAACAGGACATACAAATTTTTTTATGAAAAAAGTGAATAACCATCTAGTAGAATAAAAATTCCAGGTTCTCTAGAGAAGGATGTTATAGATAAAAAATGGTCATGATAAAAAATTACTGCCTTTTGGTCTATGAGGAAGGACCTAGGAGAAGAAAGAGCTCTTGCAGAGTATGATGATAACAAAGAAGATGAAGAGTTTAGCAAATTGTGGAATATAGAGCATCCTAATGAATGTGATGAATCTGATGATGATATTGATATGGAAGAAGAAGAACAAAGCCATGCCAATTACAAACATGTTTTAAGTGAGGCTGCAAAAGAAGAATATGCTTCAACATATACTACAGGAGCAACCATACTTCAAAAAATTGGTTATGAAGGTGGTCCTTTGGGGTCCAAAGGACAAGGCCCTTCGAAAATACAAAGTGTTGAGCATAGAAAAATAGTTGATAAATCTAGCCTTGGTTTTGGAGGTGAAGAAGTAGACCAAGGGGATACAGGACAAAATCAATTTGTTAGAGCTTCTAGTCCTCATCCTCATGGTTAGATACAATCACAACTAGGGCATGCCCTTAGTGGATAGCTTAGTGCAACTAGGAGTGCCATTGGTGGTGATGGTATGGGTAGTAGTACTAGTAGTGGTCAACATGTGCTACAACGATAAATTACACACAATACTAAGAGGAAAAAAAAAAAGATACCACAGAAACACCAGGTGATCAAAGCAATGAAAAGAGAGAAAGGATTTTGACAGGTCCAAGTCACACTATCAGTGGATCCACCAGTACCACAAAGGATTTATTTCTAGAAACTCCCACAAATCCATTTAGTGTGGGTGCGACATCATTAGCAACTACAAGTACTCCTATTCCTTCACCATTCAAGCATTCCATTGTTCCTGCCTCCCCAGGTTATGATTTCATTGAAGAGTTTAAAAAGAAATCAGACTTGAATAAAAAAGAAAAGAAGCAACTGATGGAGAGTGCGTCTACTGTAACTTTAGAGACTGCACCAACCATGGTATTACCCACATTTGACATAAATAAATAAATCATGGAGTACACAATTGTTGTTCCCACAGTTCAAAATGAACCAACAAATCAGATGGATCGATCTGAATACCAGGTAACCAATTTTCAAGTGGATTTTTCTAGCCTAAAAAATACTGACAAAATTAATGTATCAAAGAAGAACAATGAATTGGTGTACACATCATTGCTAAAGCAAGATAGAGAGAAGAAAAGGTTGCAGACCCAAATAGAAAAGTTACAGGTTGACCTAGCAAGTGAGAAAGTAAATAGGAAAGCAGCAGATAACAAGAGCAATGAATTAGAAAAAAGAATAATAAAATCTACCTCTACATAAAAAAGAAAAGAGGATAAATCAAATGAGAGAGAAGTGAATGACCTTAAGCGAAGGCTAGATGAGAGCAACAAGAAATATGATGAGGAAAAATCCACTACAGAAAAATTAAGAGTAAGCATTACAAATGGAAATGTACAGTGGGAACAAAAATTGGAGAAATAGAGAAAAAAATTTGAAAGATTGGAGAAAGAGTTGATGGAAGCAAAAGAAGAAATTAAGTCTTCTCAAAATAAGTTATCTGCATTTTGTAGAGATACGGTGAGGCATATGAAACAAAAGATTTGGGATGAAATAATGCAGAGGTTTAGTCATTTGTGTGACATGTTTCAATTGATTGATGCTAGCAGACAACATTATAATGAGCTCAGCAAATATTTAGTGGACAACAAAAAGGTGCTGGAATTAGAGAAATCTGCAAATGAAGTTCTACAAACAGTCTACAAAGCTAGTGACAATGATGTGAAATCAAAAGGGAATACTAATCGGATTGAAACCTCAATGAAGTTGTCATCTATTATTGAAAAGTGTTCAAGAATTTCTAGAACAAAGGAATATTTGCATTTGGTTATAGACAAGAAGAAGGTGGTGGATGAAAAGGTAATGAAATTCAAAGAGCTTGGTTTTCTAGAGGCTTTTGACACAAATGAGCGATTCATTGGAAAGGATGGTTTCCGAAAGAAGATGGAAGGTGCAACAAAGATTGATTTGGACCAGTTTCCTCAGAACTTAGATGTAAACTATTTTAATTTGGATTCAATCGGAACATTGATAACCTTGAATGATAAATTGACTGAAGAATTCAAGACAGGTTCCACTTCTAATTACAATCATGAAATGTTAACAAAACTTCAAGTCAAACAACATAAGTTAGAACAAATGGCAATTCCACCTCCTGAAGAGTGGAAGTTGCTAGAAAAGGTGATACAGTGACTTGATTTTTTATTTTCAACCATTGATAATATGAGTTTCCAAGTTCCAACTCAGCTCTGTGCAGATTTGTCTTTGGGCATTGGCAAGATTTTGCATTGCCAGTGCCAATATGTACTCCTTCATGTGAAATTCAATTAAAAATCTCAAATTCAGACTTTAGTAATGTGATGATGTTCAATTATGTTTATTATTTATTTTATCATTTGAACTATTGATGAACTTGATGGAACTTCTAATTTTGGTCTCTGAATTCCTCTTTGTCTTGACCTTGTCCTGGTCTGTCAATGTGTCATATTGTTTGGGAAAGAACCTAAGGTTGGGGTTTTTATTTTGGTTTTCATGAAAATGCTAATGTCGTATGTAATACCTTTGGTGAAAATCTATTCGGATGTTACCTTTTTTGGGTGGGTTTTGTTGGTTTTTTCTAACGTAAACAAAGTTTGTCTCCTAATCTACCTATGGAATTGCTAATTCCAATCAAGGGCATGGGATGATTACAACATTATTTCATAGCTTATGATAGTCATTTTATTTGTAATTTGGCAGCAAGCTCTAAGTAAATACATACAGAAACATGACTTCACAAACTCATACAATTTAAACCAGTGCCATATACCATTGGGGAGTCAAATTCACAAACATTTAAAATTTAACAATAGATTCAATTTTTCAAATACATAGCATATAAAATCCTTGGAAATATTGCATTACAATAGTGTCAATCCATATCCTAACCCAATACTTCTTACTAAATCCCTTTACAAACATATCCATCCATGATTCCATCCAAGCATTTTAATTAATTCCTTGAATTAAAGCCAAAATGGAAAACATACACACCAGAGCACTAAACAGTGAGATGAACACCATAATCCTTGATTATACTATTCAAAATTATGATATGTTTATACAAAGGAGAGACATGAGCTCAAAATATAACATCATAACTCAAATGCTAGTACTATTGCAAAACATCAAATCTTCATAGACCTAAAACCCCATTACCGAATAACCCCAAACCTAAATTGTATTAATATTGAAATAACTAGTTCTTACAATCTGTTCTGCAACTATACCTAGAATCGACCTCAAAATATCTAACTTTCCAACCCCTATTTCTGGCCTTGAAATCCTTCTTATAGAAAATGAAGGAGCAAACAAGCATCAAGCCAAAAATTACACATGTCATTGGTCAATTATTAATAGACCATAATCAATTATACTATAACTGCTGAGCTGTTATTTGTCGGTAATAGACACTGTTTTACTCCTCTTTGATTAAGTACTTGTCCACCCAGCTCTGGTATTCCTCATCCGTTGGCCAATTAAAATTCACCACCTCGATCACCCTAGTATTGTAAGGTGTGTACTTCACCGCAACCTAGTTAGCCTCTCTCTCAAAAGACTCTAAGAATATGCTGGTATTAATTATTTTATCCATACTGCTCACCAGCAAGTCATAGTCCAGTCCATCACAAATCAATTTGATTTGTGCATCAATAACCTCTTCTACCTTATCTTGCCACTGCTACAATGTCTTAATATTTCCCTGTGCATCTATTATATCTGGTAGAAAAGTATCATTCCAGTCATCAAAACTCTTTACTAGCTCTCTAATTTTTCTACTCAAATCATTAGGTAGGGCTTGGAATCCCTTCAATTATTTCACAAAAAATTAGAGTAGTCTTTAATGACTGAGGCCTATTGTCTGCATCAAACCTGGAAGCCTTAAACATTACATCTAAATCAATGGCCCAAGGGATCCACTTCTCAACCAAAGGCAGAACTACTTCTCGATCTCTATTAATGTTTTTAATTCCACCCAAGAACAAAGAATACAAAGAATGTAGAGATGGCAACCTACAATCAACCTTCTCATTTAGATGCCTCAAAATTGTGTCAACCACCTCATTGTGTTTAGCAATTGCATCATCCTCACTTGCTTTTAGGGAAGCCTACAATTCTATGATTTTATTCAACATTTGCTTCTTGGTAGGATCCACATAATACTCAACTTCCTCTTCAATTGGCTCTGGTGTAGGGCTGAGAGCAGGTGTCCGAATGGGGGACCCAGGAGCAGAAATGATTGGGATATTAAGGGGAACTGACCCTGAAGTAGAGGGTAGTGCTCTGATACTAGGGGCACTGGAGGATTCTCCTACCTACCCATATTTCAGTCTATCTACTTCAGACTATAGCTCAACACTCCTCTGTTCTATTCTACTATATTCCCCAATTATTACATTGTATTTCTCCATCAAACTCTTCTTTTTAGCTTCCTCCCTTTCAGTTGTCTTTTGGGCCAATTTGGCCACATTCAATGTCAAGCTTGTGGCTTATGTTGTTGAGGTTTCAGAAGCTCTCTTGATGATGAGCCCTCCCCTTAGAATTGGGCCAATATCAGCCACATTTGGTTTTCTACCCTGGGGTGCCAATGCCCATATGGCTAGAGTTTCGTATTCCTCACTAAAACAAGAGTCTTGCAGAGCTGCCTTAACCTCTTCCTCACTATTTTGCACAGGATGCTTGGACTGTAGGATAACATTGAATGCTACAACATCAACTATGTCGCATTCAGGAAAAATTAAGACACCAGCCTAAGTCACAAGTCTCCTTCCTTCCTCAGGAGTAATGCTCTTGAATTCCTCCATTAGTTTGGCCTTAACTTCATCATCATTCTCCAATTCAGACCTATTAGGTCTTGACTCTCTCCTTCTTTTGCATTTATCTTGATATTCCTCTAATTTCATTCTCCAAATTAACTGCAAGAATATAGGAGTCTTCACGAAGGCATCATCATCCAGGAATGCCTTACAGGCCTCCATCATGGCATCTTGTACACACTGCCCCTATATATCCATTTTAGTTAACACCAATTGTGTTGATCTAGGAGGAGGAGGGATACCAACATGCATGTCTTGATTAGTTATAATTATTTCATCCATCAGAGCCTCTTGTGTTTCCTCAACCCTTTGCCTCTTTAGGCTTGGCTCTAATAGTAACTCTACAGGATCATTTCTCGGTGGTGAATCTAGGTCCATAATCCTTATCCCTTCAGGTTTCCTGATCCCTTGACCCAGTTGTGATGATGCTTACATTATTTGTTTTCCCCTTTTATCTCTTCCCTCCTCATCATTGTTATCATCTCTCTTCCTCCTGTATAGAGGCCTATCCTCTGGTGGTTGATAAGTTGGCCTTGTTTCTTCAGGCCTCATCTTCGGTCTCTAAATTCTTAAGTCCAATTCCAAATAGACTTTCTTGGTTTTCAAGGTGCTCATGATATCTTTAAAGTTATTCATTAAGAAATCTATTCTTTTGTGAAATGGAGTGAACTCCATCAATGGATCATATTTTGGATCCATTTTATGCACCATAACCAACAGTTTCTCATAGGCAATCCATTTCTCTTTATTTAATTCCTGCCTACTCAAATCAAACTCATTTATGATAAGATCCTCAGGAAAATTGAAAACATGTGCAAACTTGCCACCTTTAATTTGTTGTCTGAATAGGGCAAAGAATCCCTCAGGGTCATGCTGCCTCTTAGATCCACTCTTCAAATGATAATCATCAAAAAATCTTCCAAAGTGGACCCATCCTACCTTGGAAAAGAGAAAATCAGAAACAACTATATAATCAGGGAACAAAGTCCCTTTTCATTTCCCTGTCAAATTATCCTCATGAATGCAACCTAGTTGCCACATGACCTCAAAAACTCCCATCCTTGATGGTACATTATATGGGAGAATGTGAGGAGCTCCCTGGAAACCATAAACCCTTAGGACAGTGCTTACAGGGTATAAGATGATGTCACCCCAATTTTGGCACACCTTCAAATCAGGATTCCTCACTTTGGGTTAGAGGAAATCATGCAAATCCTCAGGGACCCTTAGCACATTTACCACCAATCTAGCTCTAAGTCTAGAAGCAAAACAGTTATCAAACTACACCAAGCTAGCACCTCCCCTATTGCAATATAAATCTGTACTCCAAACCTATACTAGTAATCTTTCTCCATTCACTTCTTGCCTCAACACCATTTTATCTGAGAAGAAGTCAGAATTCTTGTACATGAACATATGCATTAATAGGGAGTACCAAAAGAAACGAGTACTAGTGTCTCCCATATGCAACTTCAACAAACCCTCATGTATCTTTTCAGCAAGAAAAGATGCATAGTCATACACTATAGAAAAATTGGGATGTTGAATCTGAGCCCCCATAAACATATAAGCAATGGGCATCATGGTATTAGGGCTGAAACCTAAAATTTGGCAAAGTGAATAAAATGTTGCCAAGAAGTGATCAGCAAAACAGCTCAGCCTGAAAGGCTCCTGATCAGTTGGGCTGATGTGGATCGTTGAACTGCCTGCCTTGGCTAAATGAGGAGGAATCAATTTTGATCTAAAAAGAGGCTTTGACCTGGCATATTGTTGCTTCATTTCCTCAAAATCTACCCAGACTAAGAATGGGCTATATTCACTCAAATCAAAAACCTACCGAATCTCATCTACATTTATATTTAGTAGAACCCCACCATCATTATCCCTGATAATCCTTGTAGCAGGATCATATCGTGTTGCCACTACTCTGAGTAGGTCAATATCAATAAATAAATTTGGTACAACTAGTTTCCCCCATATCGTACTTCCAGCCATTACAGAAAGGATGAGGCACATTTCCCTGCCCATACCATCTCCTAAACATTTCTAGGCCCATCATTTGGACCCTAGCATCTACAATATTATAGGTTTTACACCTTAGTCCCTCGCCTAAGGCTTTCCCATTCATAAAAACAAAACCCCTCTTCTTGTCATTCATTGATAGCAGGAATTGATCTAGGAAATCATCGTATAAATTCCTTCACAAATAATCAATATGGCCAGAATGCTACTTTGATGGTTCCATTTCGAACAGCCAGGGCTTCTCCTAAAATCAAATTCTTAAACAAACTAGGGCTATCCAAAATGAAATTACACTAGAACTTTTCAATTTCCCACAATTCAAAAGAACCAGTAACCTTAAAGTCTTAATCAACAAGACCTCTGACCAAGACAATACAACCCTCCACAAAAAACACAGTCAAATAGAAACCATAGCATAGAAGGTAACTCACGAGATTTCACACCTTGCAAAAAACCAAATATCATTGTAATTGCTTGAAAAACTCAATCTCTAGCTCTGGACCACTTCAAAAACATTTGAATGCCTTTGTGGTTAAGATAGAATGGAATTAACTACTTAAAGCCAATGAAAAATGGCCACCATACATCTCATCCACCATTAAAGCTCACTTGCATGCTACGCTAGTAGCTTGAATTATATTTGATGCAAATTTAAATCCTCACCATCAATCTCTTGTTCCTATCAGATCATCGATGATCAGACGGCCATCTTCAAAAGGCTGGCAGCCTGACAACATCTCCATGTCATTATCGAGGGCCCACCATAATACACAGTGCCAAATGAATACACGTGGCATCCACCCATGATATTGCAATCACTAAACACCCTTCACTTTAAGCTCATGCGATGGTGGGCAACCGTTGATTCCCTCCATCGATGATCATGATCATTCACAACAGTGAGCAGCACCAAAACCTATCCATCGAGTAACTTTTCATCAAGGTTAAAACATCGCCATCGATCTTGAGCACATGCATCTCACATCTGGTTTAGTAACCCACTCTATAACTTACTAAAGTCTGATACAAATATTAAGCACTTTATTTATTCCTTTTCAGCATCGGCAATCTTGGACACGTGGCGCCCACCCATGATATCGCAATCACCAAGCAACCAGTGGTGATGTCATCACAAGATCATGGGGAATGGTCAAGATTAACCGTAGGGAGATCGATGGTCACTAAAAATAACCCTTGCAAAATAATAAAATTACTTTAAATAAAAGAGGGGAAGGGGACACCGCCTAGGACAACGATAAATGATGGCTCAAAGTTGTTCTAAAACACAAGGCACGGTCCGACCCAAACTTGAGAAATAAAAGGTCAAGCAAAATATTTAGTATTTTTATTAAAAGGGGCCCGACCTAGATGATTCAATGGGACATAAGTTGTTTTCAAACCACCCTCAGAAAGGTAACGTCAAAAAAGACCCAACCCAAAGATATACATTATATGGTAGGTTACTAAAGCAGCTGCGAGATGCACATGCTCAAAATCAACGGAGGTGTTATAATCTTGATGAAAAAGTTGCTCGACAGTTATGTTCAATAATGGTGACTGTTATGAGTGAGCACGATTGCCGATGACGGAGATCAATGGTTTCCCACCATCACATGATCAGAAGATGCAAGGTGTTTATTGATTGCGATATCATAGGTGAGCGCCGTGTGTATTCCTTTGGCGATGCATAGTGTGGTGGGCCCGTCGTGCTGAGATGGAGATTACATCAGCCTTTTTGAAGGTAGTCGTTCGATGCTTTGACAAAAGTGAACGATCGACAGTTGGGATTTGAATTCGATCGACGTTAAGTAATTTTACTTCATTCTATTTTGTTCGATGGTTGTGTCTTGATAACAGTTTTGGGCCACTTTTGGCACAAGTTTCTTGAGGTTTGGCAGCTGGCCAATGCATTAGTCATTCTGTAGTAGGTTTTAAACTCATTAGATTTTGATTTTTTTTTACAGTACTAGCAACTTAATGGAAATTACTCATTTAGAACTCATGTCTCTCCATTGTATAAACATATCATTATTTTTAATAAAATGATCAAGGTTTATTTTGTTCATTTCTAAGTTACGGATGTTGAATTGTTAGTTAGTTAGCTTCTATTATGTTTTGACTAAAAATCCTGATATGATTCATGAAGTGCAATATAATATAAAATATCATGGAGACTTGGAGTGCAATATAAAATATTAAATAAAATATCCTAATTCCTGAACTTGAAGTGCAATGATTCACAATTTATTTGAATAGAATATAAAAAATCATCAACTACTATTTGGAATATGATTCATGTAGTGCTTGATTGCAATCTAAATAAGATTATAAGATATCATGAACTTGAAGTGCAATGATTCACAAATTTCATTTAATAGAATATAAAATATCGTCAACTATAGTTTGGACTTTGGAACAATGGAAATTGATTCAAGAAGTGTAGTAAAAATAACTAAAACCTGCTAATTCTCTTCCATTTCCCAAATGGAGTCAGGGTCCTCAAACCAATGCTCATCTTTAGATAAAGTAAAAGAGTCATCTTGATTCAGAGACTACTCTGCACTATGTTTGGCTTGTGTATCAAAATCAACATTCATTGTTTGATTTGTGTCCATTTCAATATCATTGTCATCTTCATCTATCCCAGGCCCACTGCCACTACCACTAGTACCACCAGGTCCACCACCAATACTGATGGCTCTTAGAATTGGAGAGCCTTTGTTGCACAACTCGACCCCTCTTCTTTCACATGTGGACCTCTAGATTGCGAGTGCCCTTTCAAAAATAATTTTTTTGACATTATACACATTTCCTTTCAGCCTCAAGCAATTTTCCAAATTCTTGTCCAGTTTGTTTCTTAACTTTGATTTCAAAACCCCAATGTATTGAAAACTCTCTCATCCTCCACCAACCCCAATATCATTGTTTGACATAAATCAACAAGTTTGAAATATTCTGACATCGAACCATGCAATATTTCACTCTGACCTAAGCTTGTCCAAACCTTTTTTATTGATCTTGGTTCAAAGGCCTTCTCCTTGCCCATGGAATCAGACTGGTCCCTCATAGCTATTGCAAAACTCTGACATTCCTTTCTAAGCTTATTTTCATCTAAAATTCCTTCTATTATTTGTTCATTTTATGTTACCTTTTCTGAAAACTGTTTTATCACAATTTTTACTTGATCATGAAAATATTTTGGGTTATCTCGGTTTACCCAAAATTGAGGATACACAATACCCATGGCTTCAATTATTTCATATCGAGGGAATCTTTCATGAATCTCTGAGGAAAGAGATTTTGCAATTTCCTTCAAATTATCACTAATAGATTTAACAATGTTGTTAAAATCTTCCTCATTAATAGGTACTTCTTTTCTAGAGTGCCTACTAGTGCCTATCTTACAATGGTACATTGGTATCTCATATCCACATACACAAATACATAAGTGCCCGCTTGCATTAAACTATAAATAATTATCAGGATTATTCAAATCAGTAATTTTCCACCACATCGAATAATTTGTGCCTTCTTGTGTTAGATCTAGATATAGATGATCGAGGGCCAAGCATGTAAGTTTACATAGATTGGCATATTCATAAATATACATAGTTCTATCTTGGGCTTTCTTCACAAGATTGTTCATCTCATCCAGCATGGGGAGAAGACTGGCTAAAGTCAAGAGTCTCTCTATATCGCTTAACCTACATAAGAGTTCAAGAGCTTTGTCTACTGTGCTGCGATGCTCGTACATCAACCCAATCAAGGATTGATATTCTGAAAAAACTCATTGCGCTAGTAATTGCAAGGAGATCCATCTGGTATCGACATCCTTGAGAAGCTTGTTTCTAGGTCTTATCCCCTCAACAAAATGTTGAAATTCAAGGAAACATTTGGGACTTTGGCAAAAGTATGTGTGGATCTCGCGAACTAGATTTTCAACTTTTGATATTGTTGGAAACTTGCTTACAATTTTAAATGCTAAATTCATTCTGTGGGACATGCAGTGAATGCTAAGCATTTATGGTGCACAAGTAGTTTGTAACTTTGTGCAAAGACCGCTCCTTTGACCTTGCATCACTGCAGCTCCATCAGCTCGTACACACACCAAAACTTTGGCAATTGTCAACTCATCCAAACCTACAATTTCATTCAAAGATTTCTTGACTAGTTCAAATAGATTTTGCAATGTTGAACTATCCTTCATTTTACGAACACAAAGAAGATGAGTTTGGCAGAAATTTTGTTCTACAGTATACAAATGCATACAAACCCATAAGTATTGTCTACCACAGTAACTTCATCTAAAGATAATGCAATGAAATTTGAAACTTTTAATTTCTCCTTAAATCTTGCTTTTCTGCTGCAGCAAGACAATTCACCAATTGCCATTCAACGTTTACTGACCAATGTGAGAAGGGAAAGTGGGGAACACTCAAATAAGATAATAAATCAAAATGTTTTGGGTAATCTATCATAGGATGCCCCCTGGACAATATATGAAAAACAACACTCATCTGAAGAGTTTTTGACAGATTTGTTGTTGCCATGGCTTTTCCAAAATGAGCCTCAAGTGTACCTTCACATTTTTTAATCTTTGACATTCTATGGTTATCCTCTCCATAATCTGCAGCATACTTAACATGAAGACATTCTTCCTTTGATTTCCATTGTACGACTGATTGTTCCTTTCTGTCTATGATTTTTTTTTCGTAAACTTTGCCGATATGTTTTTCTATAGTGTCAAGCTTTAGCTGCATCATTTTGTCTCTTCCACATTTCCAACTACAAATCTTACATCTGACCTTTGTTGCCCTTTCAATATCGTTTTCGTTTGATACCCCTACTGGTTCAAGGAATGGATACTTCGACTACCAACCAATTTGAAAATTCCTAGTCATTTCCCACTCACACCCCAATTTTGCTTTGCCTTTTCTTTTCTTGCTACCAACATCATCCTCATCCAAGTTGATTATCTCATTCTGGCTATCTAGGGAATCCCTTGGAACATCTTCTGTGGTATTGCCATCCTCATTTGATACATTTTGATTTAACATAATGACAATCTCACCTTGAACTTCCTGTGGCAGAAGAGTTGATGATGTATCTCCATCTTCAATAATATTTGGTGGAAGATTTGATGGTGTAGCTCCACCTTCATCTGATGGATTATAAACTTTGCCAATTCCAAAGTAAGAATGTATGGTACCTCCCCATTTTGGGCATTTTGATGTCCTCCGAAACTCTTTAGTACCCACCTGCTTAGGAGTCTTACCCTTTCTGTTCGACATATTGATCTCACTTTGAATAAAAGCTAGAAAAATCAGTCTTCTTATTTAAGGACAGATTGACAAAGAATATAGATCACATTCCCTACTTAAAATTATGTTTAAGACTGAAGCAAAAATGGAAAATAGATAAAGAGATCTTATTATTATAACTAATAGTCTAATAACTAATAACAGTATGAAGATTTAACAAATGATCACTCACCTTTGACTCTACATTTTCGGGTTTTGCTGACTTCTGAATCGAGAAATAAAACCTCAGAACCAAACAAAATGTGTAAGAACAAAAAACAGTTTCAATTGTATATATATTAATCCATATTTGGCGAATTCCATGGGATTTTGAAATGGTATGTTAAAAATTTGGCGAATCCTGCGTGCTTATACAACGATACCTTGAAATTTTCAAGGCAAAATAGGTCCTCATAAGCAACTATTTATAAATTTTAATTGGCGAACTGGGTCTTAACAAGCAACTATTTGTAAATTTTAATTGGTGAAATGGGTCTTCATTTAATGTTGTTTTAATAGTATTGGTGAATATGTTGGTGACTTTGACATGCTCCCTGGGATTCCAGGCAAAGATATTGATCGGTGCACTGGAAATGTGTAGTCTGTTATGGCGAATTTATTGCCTAAACATGCCTCATAAAAAAAAATTGTTTGCGAATGGACATGTATTGGACCGATAGTCCATGATTTCCTAGTGATTTGAACACCCTGCAGATACGGTAGATTTTCCAAATTCGAATTGCCAGATTCCTAGAATTCGCTAATTGGCGATAATTCGCCACTAAAGAAATCCCTGCTTTAGGTAGTAATGAAAACCACTCAAGTGCAAAACAGGGAAGACTTCTACGAAACATTCTCATCAAGTAACTGTGTTCAAACGCCACATCTACATATGTCGTGTTAAATTCCCTTATGTGTTCAAGCGGATTTATCTTTCCCTTATATTTAGTGAGGTTAGGTATCATGTACCCATAAGGGAATGGTGGTATGTAAATTCTAGGATCGTATGGATATGGATGTAAGTCATGCAATGTATATATTTTCTTGTTTTATAGTTGCATCCCTTCCACTTCTTTTTATAAAGCAAGGACTTTAGAAGTCAAGGCATCTATTACATAATTTTTGGTGACATTATGTTGAAGTGCCATGTTTGTATTATGTTGAGATGACATGTGGTATGTTAGTTGGATTTTGACCATGTCCATAGTTATGAATGTGTTGTTTATATGTTAGAATGTGTCAATTGGTTGTGTTGTATTGTATTTGTCCATGTGGATTTTGATGTCCAAAAGAGGATCCATATGATATATTGAAAGGGTTTGATGCTTCTATCCCTTGTCCTTGTTGAAAAGGGTTATAGCTATGTGAGGTTTTTATATTTTGGCTAGATGGAACATTCATTTTTTTCCCTTGCAAGGTGTTGGCATTAATAAAATGACCTTGTGACATGGTGTTTGTGTTGGATTGAGATCCTTGGAGAAGAATATTTCTTGTCTTACATTTACCAAGGATGTTAGATGTGGATGCCTTTATGGCCTAAGATGATGACCCAAGGGAATTAAATGTCAACCCCAAGGTTTGTGTCCCGAATAATGGTTATGATGTGCTTTTCGTCATGAACAATGACATAGATTGTGTTGCTAGGATGGATGAAGTGTTGGTGATTGTGGTATTTTGGCTTGTTGCTTCAATAAAAATGAAAGCTATAAGTTGTGGTGAATATTGTGCTTGACTTGTTTGCATGTTTTCCTTTGGTGGCATTGCAATGTGTAAGGTATCAACATAAAATCCTTGGGGTAATTTTACTCCTTCATGCAATAGTTTAGCCACAAATCTTTGAGGGTCTAGCATGACAATTTCATCCATTAGAGAGGCAACTTTAGGGTTTTGAGCAGCAGCCTCTACCTCTTCTATGTATACATTTCCATCTTTATCCCTAATGAGGAATTATTCAAAAAGGTTTTTTATCCTTAGTTTCTCGTGAGATGAAGGTCCCAAATTTGTGTTTTCTTGTGTTCCAAATTTATTTTTATGTGGATCATTGTCAAGATTTAAAGTGGTAGTGTAGTTGTAAATTTATTCATCATCATCAAATAAATCCATGGCCTTGCATTGCTTTTGCAATCTAGTTTCAACCATGAAAATATTTGCTCAAAATGCGGAATGCGAATGATATTAGATTAAGACTACATTTTTTATATTTTTGGAATAAGACATGCCTAAATGAGGGTAATGACAATGTCACTATAATCTAAAAGTATGAATAACTCTAAAAGGGGAATGATGCTAATGCAAAGAGTTATGAAAAATATGATATGCACTTGAGATGAATTTGGTATGAACTATGCACCTTTCTTGTGAAACTTAAGGAAGGAATTAATAGCCAACCTAAGCTAGTCCAATGTTTCCAAATAAAATTATCAATGACGTCAATGAGAGTGGATGACAAGTGTCAAGTTTGACAAGGTGAGCCTTAAACTAGATTGATGAGTTTAAAGGTTAGACCGAAATGACAAGGATTGATGTGGAAAATGATTTAAGGTCAATGATAACTTTTATTTGTAGCAATGGGCCTATGCCAAGATATGGTAAGTTTCCCTATTCCAAAGTTTTCAAAAAGGTGTATACAACCTAAAAATTTTTTATGTGATGCAAGTAAGCTAAATGAATGTGATAGAATAATGGGAAATGAAGTGAGCAAATATTTGGTTTAAACAACTTGTTTCAAAAAAATGTTGGCTCAATTTGTGTCAAAGTTGAAACGTTATCAAATTTTGGCCTGATGTCTGATTTCTTTTACAATATTTTTAATATAAACTCGCAAGGCATAATAGACAAAAAGGAAATCTTTTTTTTTTAATCATGAATGTTGTTTGATTTTAGCAATACAAGCACAAATTGTAGGGTTGGCAAGGACAATATTCATTGGGTTCCCAATTGGATTTCTCCATCCACACTTATTCTTAATGAGTGGCTTAGAAGCTTGGCCACATTGGCTCCCCTCCATAGCACTCAGTTCTTGGGTCAACCAAACTTCGAGTTCTCATGAATCTTCCATGAAAAACTCTTCATCTCTACTAAGAACTAGGAGAATGTGGGATGGCTTGGCAATGACCATTGTTGCACCAATGAATAGAAGGGATTTTTACTTCTAAAACAAGAGGGTTTTATTGAATACTCGGGGACATGGCACATCATGAGCGTATAACAAGCCACTTAAGGCCTACATACCATGAGAACTTAACAATTTAGTCTCATCCTTTTATATACCAACCCAAGTGAAAAAATGGTTGGAGTCATTCTCTCTTTCGAGGTAGGCCCCTCTAAGGAATTAACACATCTGGAATTTCGATCACTTAGTTTACACAAGGAAAAAAAATGTTTATTCACCCCATAGTTAAATCTATGTGAAAGAAGATAGTCAATTCTTTTTTAAGCCTTTCATGCCTCCTTTCTTGGACGAAACCACGCTACCAAAATTAGTCCTGAAATTGAACAAAAATAGAGTAAAAAGAAAATTAACATGAAGCCTAAAATCTAGTCTACATTAGATTAAATCTAAATTCTAAATTTTAAAAAATAAATCAAAATTAGGAACTAAAATTTAAAAATTTAAAAAGGTAAATCTAAGTTTTAAAGCTAAAAGTTAAAAGCTACATTGAAAGTTAAAACCTAACTTAAAATTTAAATCCAAAAATATAAATTAAAATCTAAACTAGAAGTTAATTAAAATCTAACTCAAAATATTAAGTAAACTTAAATTTAAATTAAAGTTAGTTCTAATTGATCTAATTGAAATCTCCAATTTAAATTTAAATTAATTCTAATTAAATTCTAAAGTAAATAAAATTGAAACTAAATTTAATTGCTAAAATTAATTTAGATTAAAATTAATTAAATTAATCTATATTAAAGTTCTGAATCTCAATTAAAAATTAAATCTAAATTACATTATATCTAAACTAAATAAAAAATTTAAATGTTAAATAAGAAAAAATAATTTAAAAATCCATCTAATTAAAAATAACACTATATTAAAATTAAAGCTAATCTAATGCATGTAACCCTAAAACTAAAGCAAAATGAAAATGCCCACAACAGAACAACATGATTAGAGGATATGAATTCAAGATGGATTTTGTAATGGCAGGAGCAGTTAACATGACTATAGGACTGCTTGTTCGATGAAATGCCATGCTTGCAGAATACATTCGGAATCTAACTATCAGAAATGTCGTGATTGTAGGAGAAGTTTGGAGGAGGCGTTCAGAACTCAAAATGGCATAATATGGAAAGGCCATAATTTACAGGATAAATTCAATACCATGATTGTAGGCTGTGCTCAGAATTATTGCAAACATAATTGTTAGATATGTTGAAAATGGGAATGACTGTTATTGCAGATTATGGTAGCGACCTGGGCACCTATAGAATTCACTTTAGAAACTTTTAAATAAACTTCTGCATGCAGTGTAAAATCCAGACACCAAACCTTTTGTGAATAGAGTTTGGAATAGCGGATAAGATCTGATAATAAGGAATTGGTCCTCCCACACATGGATTGTCAATAATGACATGCTTTGAAGACAATGTTTCTACATAGTAATTATTTCCACATGTAGCAAATCAGATTTAGGCACCACTAGCCAGTACATATATTTATTTGGGATAAAAGCCACAAAGGAAAATAAAAGTTCTAGATCATTAAAAAAAATATTTTGTATGTATAAACATTTTCTTTTCCAAGCTTGTATCGGGTGTCCTCACTAATTCTGAATCTGCATGCTGCCTTCAATGAAAACGGATAAGACTATAAAGAAAATCTTCCGTGGACCTGAAACAGAAGCCAGCAAATGGAGGGTGGGTCATCATCTTAAGAATGCTTCATATTATGAAGCTAAAAAAGAAAACCATATGTTTGCTGAAATTAAAGACAAGTGACAATGGTGTTTAAAACAATTGATGCAAAAGAAGAGATAGTAGAGGGGATTCTTTTCACTTTGAAGGACGTGCATACAAATTAAGACTCAATGAACATGCATTCAATCCTCATATCCCAAAAAGAGCAGAATAGAATCTTAAGGTGGATGGGCGCGACAATTTCACACTCTGCCTAATATAAACCCTCAGTCATATCCATTGAAACCCTTGCAAACGATTGATATATCATGATCTTGTATTGTGTAGAAATGTTAAGAGACAAAAATATGATTTCAAAATAAAGAAATTTGTTTTTGACAAATATGTGCACATTGAAATTCACCATTATGTACACATTGAAATTCATCATTATGTGCACATTGAAAAACTGAAAGCTTATGATTAAATCTGTAATCTTAACTCAGCCTTACAATATGACATTCAATGGAGCAATTCTTAAATGAACAATATATGCAAAAACATGAAACTAAACTATATGAATTTCGAAGAAGAAAATTTACAAGAAGCTCTATGGAATTGGATGATCAGAATCATATTGAGAATGTGTGTGTCAAAATGTTTGAAGGAATCCTGCATTTATAGTTGAACTCATGGGGTCAGTCCGAGTTGTGGGAGAAATGTGGGATAAATGGTGAGATGGAAAAATACCTTTTTTGAAATAATTTATAATAGAAGATAATTTATGGCATAATATATACTTAAAAACATAGAATTAAGTGCATGTATGGATGATTTAATGAAAATGGATTAAATGATTGATTGATTTTATGAATCTGCATTATTTCAATGGAATATGACGAATGAATGCAAATGACATTTTAATGATAATTCAATTGATGCATGTAAAAATGATTATGGAAATGGAAGAGTTGTGATTTTAAATGAAACGGATTATGAAATGCTTATGTGAATGCATTTATGCAATAGGTGAAAATGACTTAATAAAGGATATATTTAATGATTACTTAAATATATGAAATGGATAGATGAAATACTATGAAATATGCAAATTAATTTATGAATGTAGCCATATGCAAAGACATGATTATGCAAATGATGGAATAAAATATTACATATTACACAAAATAATTTTTTTTGATGATTAATTACCTTAAATTAAAATTAATCGATAGATTGCAAATAATAACATTCATTCAAGATGATCTATAGTTTTATTCTATAATTTCATAACTAATATTCAATGATAAATTTTCATTGCAAAACACAAAGAGCATTTTCTCATTTTTTATGTGAATGGTTCTTAATCAGACATTATAAGAATGAAGAGGTGGATTATAACATCAGCTTTATAATGCTTTACAATGTTCATATTAAATGAATATATATAATATAATCTATGTCAAAAATATCTAATTTATAATATGTTTAGGTTATTCTATTCAAATTTAACTTTGAATTCTACTTAGAGTCCCAATTGATAAGATTCACCTCCTACTATGAACTAATGTCACATTAGTTCATATTTGCCTTAGTAGCACACTGCATGTTCCTTCCACCAATCATACAATTACGAATGTTATAGGTAGTTTTTATTTCCCATTACACTTAAAAATAAAGTTTTTCGAACACTCTCCATTTAACAACAATTTCTAGTGCATCCTATTAGTTGAGTGTTGCATACCTATACATGTGACTGCTAGTCTACAAGAGTGTGACCTTTCCTAGTATATAAAATTCCTCTTAGTGATAATACTATGACTTGCATCCACTAAGTTTTGAAAATTTTATCCTTGATTAGTCCTCTCTTGGTGACATTAAGCATAATGTTCCCTAGGGTGAGACCTTTAATGAATTAAGTGAAATCCTTTTGACTATCATATCCTATTGTATTTGTCTAATTTAGTGTGATTGTGAGCATAATTTCATACTCTCACTAAAGCAGTGAATAAATATAGTGTAAAAACTGTTCACCTTTAAACTTTTACACTATGTTTGCATCCCCTTAATTAATTGGACTTAATTAAGCCTATAATTGATGCAATTATCCATTTAAAAACCTAATTAATTTTATTTTTTGAAAGGGGAACCTACATTAAACAATTACAAAGATCAAATTAAACACCTTCGAAATTGAGTGTCCTAGATTTAGGGCCTAAGAACCATTCACCCAAAGGCAGATGAGTACTCCTTAAGTCCTAAGTCCCAATTTTTAATACAATTTTGGTGGCATTTTAATGTTTAAAACTCAAATTACAATTGTTGTATTTTGATGTTTAATAGTTGAGAAATTAAAAAATAACCCATAAACATATAGTTATTTTATCAATTCAAAACATCTAAGATTGAAGCAAATTTCACAGAAGCAAAGATTATTGTCAAGAGCATTGGAGAGAAGATTTATTAGTCAATTATTGCAACATTCAAGCTCCTATCATGATGTAAATATTTATATGTGTTCATGCATATTTTTGAGCTAACATTGTGATGTAGGTTTCAACTTTCAAAAAAGAATTCAAGCATCAAAATTTGTCAAGCAATGAATCCATTTCATGAAATACCCAATCCTTATATGTGTTAGACTTTTGTCGTCTAAGGGCAGCCATAAAAAGGTTTTGTGAGGTCTAAAAAGCTTTGACCATTCATAATTTCCTTCATTTCATTATTATTTCATTATCACGGTTTAATTACCAGAATAGGGTTTGACCAAGGAAAACCCTTATACATGAAGAAAAGAAATATTATCTTCTTTGTGTGTTTGGAGATTTGTAGGTGAAAGATCAATCAAAATTGGATCAAACGTGCAATTTTGCAAAGTTGTCAAAGTTGTGAAGACAAATAAACTTAGATAGGAAACTTATTTTTGACTTTTTGATAGTGAAACCTAGGACAAACAACATCTCAGATCCATCTCTAGAGGACCCCCAAAGTTGAGGAGAAACTCTTTACAAAGACCCATTGTGACATTTTTGTGATAGGTACATAAAATTTTAACCTTCTCAAATCCATCAAAAGATTATGAATTTTGTATTATTATGCTTTAAATCTACATTTCATGTTTTATATTGTATAACTGATTTCATTAGGAATTTGATTTTCATCTCCTAAAAATGCATTTCAATCATATTTTACCATTTTTTATCATTAGTAAAACAATAAGATCTCCAATAAGATTGACTCACCTAAGGATTGAAATTCAATCCTATCTTTGGGGATCTCATTTCCACTTACTTCTTTTTTATGTTTCAATTTTTCAAAGCTTACATGTTATTATTCCATGCATCTCCACCATGTGACCCTAGGAGAAGTTTTTAAAGCTTATAGTGTGATGATTGTGTGATGTATTCCCCTAAGGGAAGTGCTAAGGGAAAAAGTACTAGGTATGACATCAGGCAATAACATGTGTCATATGGGTCCAAGCTCGGGAAATTTTTTGCCTCTAGTTTGGACATAGGTATGCTATTGACTGCCCTACTACTTGTACGTCCACAAGAGAAAACATGTAATCTCCTAATAGGAAACTACTATCTTCTAGCATCATGTGTCACTTGGGTACAACCTTGAGAAGGTCCATGCCTAAGGGAAGCTAAAAGAAAGTGCCAATGGTTAACTATCACTTTCAAATGGAATTTGGGAGTCTGCGATTATTTTCACACTTGTTGAGAAATCTATTTTGGAATGCCACCGCAAACTTTAGGAATTTCTCTAAATTTGAGGGAATACTATCTTGACACTTTCCCGACAAAAGGTGTTTGATTTCCTTATGTACCTCACTTGCATTTAAACTTGATCTGATGTGTATAAATGAATAATTAATCTTGCAAGAATATGAACTTATTAAGTTAAAATAAATAAATATTTGGTTTTTGTGAGCATCACTTAGATGCAATGAGTGTTAAGGGGATCATTCATTATCATGAGAGATGGAATTTTGTGAACTACTATTCATGAAACATGGGTCAATGAGTTTTACTCAAAAAACTACATGGTTGAATCCTCGTAGTAATATCATACTTTGACATGCTATGGAAAACACCTCCTTATCAATTGATGAGCTAAAAGGGCTCTATAATGAGTAGTTCATAAGCCACAATAATTGTTGAAGGCTTTACAAATGGGGTTGCAAACCTTGTGGATTTAACCTTGGGTAAAACTCCATGGTTAAAATCACTTGAGTTGGAATAGTACTATCATGGGTGACCTCTCAAGAAAGCCCAATGCTTCACCTATGTGAACATCACCTAGATGCAATGAGTCCTATAGGAATATCTTAATTATTTGAAACATATTTTTTTGATTTATTTATAATGTACATTATTTATTATATTATTATTTAAGCATATAACTCTTTACTATTATATTTATCTATTTATATATATAATAGTTTTAATAAAAAAAATAGTTATCATTTTTTATTATAATAGCAAACATTTTTAGTAAATAAATAAAGAACAATATAAATAAATAAAAATAATTCTTAAATAATTGTAAAGTAAAGCTATCATACATATCTTTACAAAAAATTAGGTAAAAGATAATCATAAATATCATTTTAGATGTGTATACACCTCGTATATATATCCATCTTCTTTTATGAATATTGTTATATAATTTTAATATAAATGTTAATACCCATACTTCATTCTGTATATATATCCATTTATTTTATGAATATTGTTATATAATTTTAATATAAATGTTAATACCCATACTTCATTCTGTATATATATCCATTTATTTTATGAATATTGTTATATAATTTTTATATAAATGTTAATACCCACTCTTGTTCATAAAAAGAAGACAGTTTGAAAATGTTATCTATATATATATTACATAAATTGAATCAATAATTAATACTACTTTTAAATCTAAATTTAAAAAACACTAAACACACCACTACTAGTCCGTCCCTCCTAAAATATCAAATACCAACGAAGTCCTAGTTGTCAATTATATTCCCTATTCATTGCCATAACGCTCCACTGAGAAAACCCTAGAAGTTTCCAGACGCTTCGCCTCCCATATCTTTCCACTATATATATATCGTCGCAGTCAGAAGCAAATAGCCCGCTTTCAGCAGCTTGCTTTGGTAGGTTAAATTGAGATTTCTGTAAGTTATCTAGTTTCCATAATTAAGGTAAGATTGTTAAGACTGGTTATGTTTTAGGGTTTTTTTTTGTTTGCAGTGAGACAGAGGAGGAGGAGGTCGATAGTATACCAGCATGTCTTCGGCACAGTGGAATCCATACAAGGTTGATGCGTGGGATCCACTGGATC
This sequence comes from Sequoiadendron giganteum, assembly GCA_007115665.2. Lineage (NCBI taxonomy): Eukaryota > Viridiplantae > Streptophyta > Pinopsida > Cupressales > Cupressaceae > Sequoiadendron > Sequoiadendron giganteum. The sequence goes on from CM021101.1 coordinate 143,478,968, forward strand.
TGACAGGTCATATGTGGGACCAATGTGCTCTTGGGGAAATGTATAATGCCCCCAGTGACTTCAGAGTCAAAGTTCATATTCATGTGGATTGGCTTGAAACTGATCATACCCACATCTTCAAAGCTAATTTGCCTGGTATTGTTAATTAATTCATGTGGGTTTTAATAAGTTGTGATAATTTAGTTGGTTTTTTTTTTAAATTGTGGGATGTTTTCATTAAAATTTAGTTGTGTAGTTTTCACTCAGTTTTTGTTAATTTATATCAAATTTTTGAATTTGATATTGAGTTATAAGATATAATATTTTCCTTGAAATAAGTTTAAAAAAAAAAAAATTAGTGTACTAATATAACTGGTTTTGGAAGGTTTGGAAAAAGAAGATGTGAAAGTCCAAATGGAAGGAGTTGTTATGCATATAGCTGGAGAGTTCAAGAAGGATGAGCTTGACAAGAATAACAAGTTGCGTTGGTGGGAGAGATCACATGGCACTTTCTCTCGTCGCTTCCGCCTACCAGAGAATGTCATGTTGGACCAAGTGAAGGCCAACATGGTAAATGGGGTGCTGAGTGTGACAGTTCCCAAGACGGCTGAGAGTAAATATGAGGTCATGGAAATCGAAATATCTGAAAATTAATTTCAGTCTTATTCAATGGATTTGTGTGAGAAATAAAGCATAGAGAAAATTTTCTCTGATGCAATTAAAGCAAGGTTTCAACTATTTCAATGTGTGAGTTAAAAACTGCTTATTTTGACCAAATTCTTCTTTAGTATTTGTTTTAGAATTTGACATCCAATACATATGGATGTAAAATCTTTTTAGAATAATAGATGTAACTACTGTCAAACTGTTTAGAGAGACATTTTTCTCCCATCTCTGCTAGGATTTGGAATCCTGCCCTATATACTGCTATTATTGCTTTCCTTATTTTTTTGCTTTGTGTTATACTCGCATTCAATGAAATGAAAGTAATATTTCAAAATTTTGAAATAATTTATGATAATGCTATTCCCTTTACCACATTTTTCATTTGTGCATGGTAATTGTTGACTTAGGATATTGTCTCATGGAGGGGGCTTCCTAAAATATACATGGGTGCTACTTAGATTAATTAGGAATATTTCAAGGCTAGTAGTCTTATGAATTCAATTTTGCAATTCAGCTTAAGAGTTTGAGCTCCAAAATTTAAGGATCGGAGTAATTTTTATAAAAAATAAAAAATAAATAAAAATTCTCTCATTTTTTATTTTTTTAGGAATTTAAAATTTTAAGTGAAGACAGGTGGCAGAAAAACATTCTAAACAATTCCTAAGTTATAGGGGCAATTTCTAGCCCCACCTCAATTTCATGATTCATTTTAAAAGGTAGGAGCTCCTATTTTTCAGAAAAAGATTCTAATTAATCTCGTAGGAAATACCAAACAAGTTATGTTTCTGCTAGGGTTTGTTGCTTCTAGATATCCGACTCCATGTAACTCAAATTTGAGAAACAAACCATTAAAATTTAAATTTTCAGAATTTTTACTTTAATTTATTAGACATGTCTATGATTTTTAATTTTATTTCAATAAATGGTGAATTGAAGACATTAGAATTGATATTTTAAAAATTTATATGTAATTAATGATCAAGTCATTGATGTAGACGGTTTGGTAAAAGTTTAGTTAATTTTATCTTGTTTTGTCAAAAAATGAATTTTTATTTTCTTTTGTAATAGTTCATATTTTTTATGTTTTCAACTCCTCTTATTTAATAATTATAAATTTCACTTTAGTCTGTTATTTTCATATCCATGTAACTCAAATTTGAGAAATGAACCATTAAAATTTAAATTGTCAAAAAAATTAATTTTATTTCATTGAATGGTAAATTGAAGACATTAGAATTGGCATTTTAAAATTTTATATGTAATTTATGATCAAGTCATTGATGTAGACGGTTTGAAAAAAGTTTAGTTAATTTTATCTTATTCTATGAAAAATTGAGTTTTTATTTTCTTTTGTAATAGTTCATATTTTTCATGTTTTCAACTCTTTTTATTTTATAAACATATATTTCACTGTAGTCTGTTATTTTCATATTTATTTTTTGTGTTCTTAAAAATTTGACATTTTTGTATAATTTATATTTTGGGCAAAGATCATCCTACTACTATTTAGTACACCAAGTTGTAGTGATTGTGTGATATATTAGTACAAGGCCTAATCTCTTTCTTGATTGTCATATATTGCTACATGATAATGCTTATGATCTAGAGGGTCTAAATTTTTTTTTCTTAATTTAACCTTGTTTTATCAAAACTTGATTCCTATTACCTTCATTCATAATAGCATATAGTCTCTATATTTTCAATTCACCTCATCCTATAAATACATTTTCCACTTTAGCTTATTGTCTTCATAAAATAAAAAATGCTCAATATAATTATCTATTTGTCTTTCACTAATCCTTAGCTCCATTAAATTTTGTTTCTTTCACTAAGGACAAAAGCCTAGGTCTACCTCCTCATTGATGGCTATGAATATATTATGCATTTATATAGTGCAAATATAACATGTGAGTTGTGAATAATGTTATGAATATATTATGAGAGAGATTCAATGAAATTGAGATAGAGAGAGATAAATAGAGGGAGGGGTGGGATAAAAGAGGCAAAGAGAGACATAGGTGAGAGCCATAGATGAGGGGAGATAGATAAAGAGAGATGGGTGGGAAGAGAGACAAATATTGAGATAGATAGATAGCATGTCACTATATACATGTAACCTTTGTGTACCTAACACATAAATACCATTACTATTATCAATCATTTTTTCGTTGTTACTTACTTGGAATCACCCACATTTTTGTTGAAACATAGCCAGTTTAAAAATCCCTAACAAGGTAGGTATTAGTTGAATCATGTAGTAACATAGTGGATAATGTGTTATAAACAAAAGAGAAAGTACAAGGCTAGAGTATCTATGTTTCTTCCCTTAATGGTTTCTAATAGTTGTAATTGTAAAAACCTTTTTTTTGTAAATAAATCGGTTTAGTATGTTTGATTTCATTTTTTTTCTTGCCATTCCTATTGAACTCAAATAATATAATTTTCATATTATTGAATGAGTTGTAATAGGTGTTTCATTATATTATTTATTATTTATAATCATATAATCTACAATTTTGAATGTTAAACATAATGAACATTGATTATAGTATTTTTCTAGATTTTTCGAGAGTTAGTTCCATATACTTTGATGACTTCATTCATTAAATTAGTCTATTTAAAATCTATTTATAAAGGAGTTGGTAGAAAACTATCATACCTCTCTCGCCATCACCATTCAAGGTGATATAATCTTATTCTCATATTAGTGAATGAATTGTATTAGTTGTTCCATCGAATGATTTACTCTTTTAGTCATATAAAATATTGATGAATGAGTTCACACATTTAAGAATATCACACTAAAACTAAAACAAAAACTATTTAAGAATATCTATGGATAACTGAAACTGACTTTATTTATATTATCAATCATATAATATGTATTTATTAATGTTAAGAGATGGTAAGGATTTTTTATTATATTGTAGTACAAATTATACTTTAGATATAAATTTGTATGCATAATGCTATTTTCTTGTTGGGTAATGTTTTTCTAGTATATTGTATTGTAAATGATATACTAAGTATAGATGTTTGTTTAGTTTATTATGAGTGCACTTTAAACCCTTTTATAAATTGTCTTGAAATGATATTTTATCTTTTCAATTACATTCATTTTTTCCAACCAAGATTTGATAATTTGTGAGGAGTGTTGCACATTTGATATAAAATCCAATTATATTACTAAGAATTCTAAAATAAAAACTAATACAAAAATTATATACATTCCATGTTGGATATTTGATACTAATTATTCTATGAATTTTTTATACAAATTAAGTATTGATCACTATAGTGAAAAAAACTTAACATTTGAAAATGGTTAAGCATTGCTGTGTTTTTATTTATATACGTATAATTCTTATGGGTTGATTTTTCCTATACTACTCTTCCTATTAAGGTAATGGAATTATAGTGCTTCTTGCAACTTAGTAATTTTTTATACAAAAAATTTTACCTTGTCATGGTAAGTAGTAAGTTTTTATACAAAAAATTTACCTTATCCTAGAAATTGTTTACTTGTACACAAAGATATTCTACTTATCATTGAAATTGTGATTCTATTTCTTGCAACTAAAATTTTTGAACTTCTAAAAACAATTTAGAGGAAATTCTTGATCAATTGAAGAATTTTTTTCTTTTGGGATCTAAAAAATAGCAAATAGAAACCATTCTCACAATATATGATTTCCCAAAATTTTAATTGAATGTCAATGCAGGTAGTTTCAAATTTTCCATTTCATAGAACAAAATTACATCTTTGTGAGTTGTTTGTTGTATTTTTTCCTCATCAATGATTATTATAGGAGAAAATTTTAAAGTCTATGAGATCACGTATTATTTTAATTGTTAATTTTTAAAAATTATGTGTCAATCATCCACATTTTTGTAATAATTAAGGGAAAATTGTAGTGTGATCACTAATAAAATTATATAAAAATAAGAAAAAATGGTAGTGCACTCACTAATGAAATTATAGGATATTAATAGCAAAGATTAGTGGGATCACCAATAAAATTAAAATCATTTAAGAATAAAAGGTGGTGCAATCAATAATGCTATATGAATTTAGGAAAAAAAAACATAATCATCATTGAATTATAGTCATTATTGAATTAAAGAAAATTTAGAGAAAATTTGTACCATCACCTTAAAATTATAGGTAATTTAAGCTTATTATGCTTAATCATCCATGTAAAAGTTATATATTTTTGAGGAGTAGAGTTAAGATGACCGAAAACTTTGTGTGATTAAGGTTTCATGTTTAAGAGAAACATCTCCACTCACTCATTACACATTTTCTTTACCAACTTCTCACATTGCAAATTTATGATATCTAGTCCTCTAGATTGGCATTTGATCATTTTTCTATGGAATCTCAATTATGGAAAAGAGGGTGCTTTATGAAAAATGGATGAATAGGTTGTAAATATATTTTAGTCTTTCATTTCTTGTGAGTTATGGAGATATATTTTCTAATTTACATCATTTTTTTATTCTACATGTTATGATTAATATATATAATATTAAGTCTCATATGGACATGCACTTTTGATATTTATTTGCATTTTATCATTGTGTATATAATTACATACTTTTTTATTGTATAATTATTCTATGTTGAAATTGATAGAAAATTGATCAACTAGAAATTGGTTGAGTCCCTGTTACTTCCAAATGAATTTAAGTTGATGGTTCAAATAGAAATTGAATTTTTTAAAGTAGTCCATCATCTCAACTCTAGGCTTCTAGCTAGTCAACCAACACATTTCAATAAATTGACAAAGGAACCTATTTTTTCTATCCCACATTGTTAGATCAAATAACATCAATAGATTCTAGGGATCCAAGGAGAAAAAAAATAGTCAAAGTAGTAGGGGTACCCATAGTGGATTTATTTTAATATTTCTATCTATATATTTATAATTAAATTAAAATATATTTAATAATATATTATGTGATTAGCACATGATTATACTAAGAGTGGGGGGGCAGGGAGGGGGTGGGGTGAACTGGTATAATATAATATTTTTCCCAATTAAAAATATTAACCAATCACAAAAATTAAAATTATGCAAGATCTAATAATTAGGAACACAATAAGACCAACAGATTTACCTAGAATTATGAGAGAAAACCATGAAAAATATTACATATATCAAAATATCTTATAATATTTTTAAGAACAAACCTTTAGGAGACACCAATCCCCTCTTACTCAACTTGTGAGGACCAATCCACTAGAGACACCAAACCCTCCTTTAGGAAGCACACAATTCCAAAAATAGTTCCACCTTGAACATTTCATCTACGAAAAAATTGGAAAATTTAATCTTCTATATATGAATCTTAATTGAGTGAAAAAATATATAAGGCTCATTTAGTCATTATTATTCAAGGTGGAATTATTTGCATCCCAATTAAGCTCCTTGTTATTATAAGTAACCTAGTTTAAATTAATTATGTGAACCCTTTTTAATATTAGTCCTAATATAGTTCATTCAACATAATTCCATAAATCAATATATAATATCCCTTGAAGAATATATTTTGAAGTCAAAATATGCAAAGTTCCACTTGATGTAAATTCCATGAATCAAGAGGAAAATGATATATGTGGAAAAAATTAGTTAGATAAACTTGAATACAAATTACATGCATGAGGATTTTACTTGTTATGAATTTTATGAATTTGAATACATATCTACTAGCTCTAATCTCTCCTATAATTAGAATTTAGATTTTTATTCCTCATCTAAGAGCGTGATGATGTGACTGATAGAAAAGGTATAATTTTGTTAGAGTATTAAAAATCTATGGGTGATTTCTCAAAACCAACTTTAAAAAATGTCACTTCTCATGGTGTAAAAGATAATTAAATTGTATTCCTATTCTCTTCAAATAATTATAACAATAATTTTTACTATGATAAATCTAACAAATATATATTTTGTGATGAAAAGGTAGAAGAATTTGAGCCAAGGATAACATAAGGAAAATATCCTTTATGAAGAACCTACAAAATCTCTAGGTGACATAAATTGTAATCCCTATTGGTGTAGAGATAATCCTCTCTTTGAAAGTGACTTCTAGATTTGGATGATGTTGAGGAGGATAAGGTCAATGAATAATCACATTTGAGGAGGGAGTATTAGATTATCCATTTCAATAATATCATGATAACATGTATTCTAGATAATGGTTTCTATCAATTTTATTCTTCTATCTTGGATCTAATGTGTGATTACAGACATGGAAAATGTACAATTTTATTTTGGCACACTTGATCCATTTACTAACAACATTTCTTCCCGAATCATACTCTCAACATTTCATCATATTCTGTCTCTTAATGTAATGAATCATTATTCATTAAATTACGTCTTCCTCCTCTAGTGATTAAATTTATCAATTTAATTTTATTAAGCTTATGTTTCTATTTAATTTAGTAAATCATTTTATTTGATTAAAATATCGAAATTCCTCTTATTAAATTAAATAAATTAAACCTTATTTGATTTAATCTAACATATTCCTCTTTGGTTAAATAAATGTAAATCATTTATTTAGAGAATGCAACTTGCACAATGAATCAATTACTTTGATTTATTTAATTCTCTATTTTCCCTCACATAGCATCAAAAGGGAATATTCCCTCATTTGAATTCAAAAATTCCAAGTAGACTTGTACATCTAGCAAGGCATTCACTCCTCTTACATGTCCTTGTGCATTGAGCCAAGTGGCATTTATTTCATTCATTTTTCCCTCTCACATGTCATTTCTCAAATTTGAAATTCTACCTAATTGCATTTATTGGCACTTTGGCCAAAATGTGCACAACCATCAGCCATTCACATCTTGACAAGTTTTACTTCATTTCATCCATAGATTTCACACATTTCATTCAAGGTTACTCTCTTGAATTGGGAGCTAATCTTGTTCATTCCATCTCAAGCAATTAATCTTGCCCATAACATCATTCAACTTGTTCAAGGATTGGGAAAGGGATTCTTACTACACAACATGGTGGCACCAATCCACTATGAGATAAAGGTTTAATTATGCTTCTTATACACTTCTGTTTAACTTGTTTTTCCGCTCATTAGTTGCATATTTGGACATGATTAAGTATTTCATAGGGATATTAGATTTTTTGATTTAAAATAAATTTTGTGCTAACAACATGAAATAGTTTGAGTCATCTCCTTGGAGATTTTTGCATTCACATTTTGGTGCTAGAAGGAGGGCGAACTTCTAAATTTGTTTTATTTATATCTCTATTGCAAGAAATTTCAATTCGCATAGATGTGTTTAACTATTCCATTAACATAAATTTTGTGTTTCTTTTTCTGTTGTCCTTTCCTTTCTAACCTTCCTGGTCTTTTTTGCCTGCTCCCTGCTGGTTTTTTTTGGGTAGCTGTTGTTTTTTGGTCGACCCTTGGTGGTCTTTTCTCTATTTTTGTAAACTTTGTGGTTTCGGGTCCCTGTAAAACCCGTTTTACCCTTTTATCAAAAACAGTAGCTTCTGTTATTATTTATGGTTAAAAAAAAAAAAAAACCTTTTGCAAATCGTTGCATTTCATAAAAAGATAGTTATTTACATTTCTATTTCTTTATGTTATATTTTGTTTGAGAAATCTTCTATTTCTTTTTAGTTTAACAATTGAGAAATTTTTCATGGATCACAAGTCTTGAATCTTTGTTGATAAAATACTTAATATTCACGTATGTTGGAGATAAGAAAGCTAAAATGATCAAATCATAATCTGAATAGGTCCTGTTATAAGCTATTTTCCTATGTTTTTCGTTTTAGTTCTCCCATGCAATTAATCTAGCTTCTCACCGCCTTACCACATCGTCAATCCTCACTGTTCATGGTACCGTGGTATCCACCGCCATACCGCGGCCTACCCTTTCACTGCTCACAGTACCATGGTATCCACCACCTACAGTATCATGGTATCACTTTCACCTCCTCTACCTCTGACATTCCTTACCGCTTAACCATAGCCTTCTCCCGTACCCACCGTGGTAGAGAGGTGTCCACCGTGTCACCGCCGACTAACCCTCCCTTACTCATGGTAGCACGGTAATCGTCCATTGTCCTCACCATATTATCGGGGTCTACTGCCTAACCCTCCATGATATTGCCATAAATTTCCATAGTCTTGATCGTTGTCCCATGGTCTACCTGCTAACCCCCTGCGGTATTGCGGTTAAACACCTGACTGCCTGTCTTGACTGCCACCGCATCACCGTGGTCTCTTGCCTAACCATGTGCGGTATTGCAGTTAATTGACTGACTATCATTGTTAACTGCCACTGCATCACTGTGATCGTCCATCCTACCACCTGCGGTATTGTGGTAAACCCGACCCACTGTGCAATTCGTCACCGCGTAGACTACCTTAACTGACCACGGTATGGTAGTAGAGGCTGAAATTTTTTGAAAAAGGAAGCGGTAAATGGAATTTTTGCATTATGAAGGGTTGTAATTTGTAGATTTCTAATTTTTTTTTACATTTTGTTTTGGTGCAGGAACAGCCCAAGGTCATAACTTCTGACTCGTATGTGGGTTTTTGCTGAAATTTGATAGGTGGTTTCTTTATGAGGTGTCATGTGGATTCCCAACCTATCAAAGATAGGTTTCTAGCGATTTTGACACATTTTTGGGGCTTGAAACTTTCATCTCGACCCTGAAAATGACATTTTAGTGTTTTTTTTTAGTTCTTCAAAAGTTGTTTTTATTAATAATTCAAAACCCATGTTTCCAATTTAATATGTTAGTTGGAAATTCATCCCATCTTAGTTTTATAAAGTTTTTGGAGAAAAATAGAACTCTCAAAGTTATGCATGCAAATTACCAAAAATGGAAAATCCTAACAATTGTTGAAATCTACCAAAAAGAGAAATTTCTTGATCAAAAAGTGAAGGAAGGAAAAGGAAGGTCAAGAGTTCTTTATGATGTTGTCATATTATTGTATTAAGTGTTTTTAAACAATTTTGGGAGCTTATAATGCCTTTCTAAAGGATTTGTTTACTTTCATGCTATTAGGAAACACTAAATTTTATTTGGGTCCTAAAAAGAACAAACAAATTCTCTTTCAACTTTTGTAACAAAGGGCTTAAAAAGAACCTTGGAAACAAATCTACTAGATTTGGTTTAAGCTCTAACAAATTGAACAAAGAAAATTTCACTTCACATTTGGTGCTTAAAATGAACTAATCTCTTGCATTGAGGATTACAATGAACACGTGTTTTCAATTTTTTGTAATATTTTTGACAAAATAATATCATCTAAAAGGTGTATGCACTTCTCTTATGCCTCACGGTGATCTTGAGAATATAAATTCTTTTTGGTGATATTAATTGTCAAAAATATTGCCTCCACATTTCATTTGAGTTTTTAAAATTGAACAAACTTGTCTAGTATGAGAAAAAGGCATTGTGAGTGTTCTCTCTTTATTCATGCAAACAAAGATGATTGATGTACGAAAGAACTTACTTGCTATTTTTTATCTTTAGAGGGCTTGCCTTGGTGGGAAAAAGTACTCACCCCAAGGGAACAACTCAAGCGGTAATGGTCTAAAGCCAAACTCTTCTAAACCGCTATATAAATTTGTGTTCATGGTGAAAGCCATGGACAATGGGAAGCAGTGCATGCTAACTCTCCCCCAGTATCTTTATGATGCGTAAAGCCCTTATTCTAAGGGTTGGAATATCTCTCACAAGGAGTTTTTCATTGCACCCCCTAAACTACATGCCCTTACTACAAACTTTTGTTTAGAGGCCAAAAATACCTTATATTTGTTGGTGCAAAAGGTCATGTCCTCTAAAGCCACCCCATGTATACATGCAGTTTTATTATAGAGATGAAAAGTATGCCATGGGAGATTAATGGGTACTGATGCTTGGCTGACCCGAGAAATGTGTGTCATGGAGAGGAGCATGTGTGGTCAAGCATCTAGTCATCCACACAGAATATGCGCAGCTAGATTTATCCAAGTAGGAACCTGACAAATATTATCTTTTCTAGCCTAGGGTTGTACATGTGCTTTGAATAAAAACAATTTGCTTGGATCTAAAATAGTGGAAAACAAACATTCAACAAATCTTCAGAATTATAAACCCTTTGGAAGAAAAAATACCTTGGAGGTCCACATGTTATTGCTTGTCTCTAGGGGTTCTTATCCCTAGAAAGATTCTAAACATTCAGAAATCTCAATTTTTTTCTCCCAAAGTCAACACTAGGAAACCTTTGCCTTGATTTCCTTGATTTCCACATAATACAATTTTTGGGATAAAGAGGAATTGGGACATTGGACATTCATTTGGAAACATAATCAAGAAAGTGATTGTGTTAAAAAGAACTGAATCTAAGCAAGATAATAGACAATTGAACCACACATGTGCTTGCAATATTTTGTCTTATATTTTTTCATGTGAACATTGGTCTTTTGGTTGAATTATTCTTTGGGAGAAACATGTTCTTCATCACCTTGGTCTTGTAAGTAAGTCCCCATAGGGTCATCTAGGATCAATTCAAAAATTTCATCCATCCAAACATTTATGAAATTCCATTTCACCAAAAACTTTTAGAACCTTGGAAACATCACTTATGCTAGACTTTTAGAAAAAATCAACATCACCTTATTTGGCTTAACACATCTAGCCAAATCATCCTTTTGAGTGAATTTACCTCTAAGATAACACAACTTCCTGAGGTCTACTAGTTCATGAACACTTTGATTGGCTTAACACACTTAGCCAATTCATTCTCTTGTTCAAGTTTTTCATAGGATAACACAACTTCCTAGGGTTTACAAGTTCACCATCATCTTGTTTGGCTTAACACACTTAGTCAAACTATCCTAAAAATCAAACCAAACCAAGTCCTAAAGTCTAGCATTGATCCAAAGTTTCTAAATGTTTCAACACCCATATCATTCACCCCTTTCATTTCTTCATCTCATCATTGGTCCTAAACACCTTAGAGGATCACTCTCACAACAAGGAAAAAAAACAAGAAAAGCATGGAATATAAACTCGACTTATACATCAAGAGTAATCCAATTCAACCAAACTATTCAAGCCTTACAATACCAATTGATTTTCAAAACTTGAATTTGTACAATCCATACATGGGATCATTATCCCCTCCAAACATCAATGGTACATATATGAGCATACCCAATCTAAATTTTGGAACACCTTTCCCTTTGATAGATATAAATCAGAGTCAAAACTTAAAAATCTATCAACCAAACAATCAAGGCATGATCCTTCCCCCTTTACCAATTGTCAATCAATTGAATTTGAGCAACACCCTCATCATAAACCAAAGCATCATAACAAATCCTATAGTTGTGCCATGGATATCGCAAAAAAAGATGACAACCATTCAAGAAACCCCAACAATCAACACCATTCCCAATCCACCACCACCAAAACACAACATGGAAAATTCATTTTCTATCATGTTGCAAGCCACTTGCCAAAAGGAACTCCAAAACCAACAACCTGCACAAGCTCGAAAAACCATGCAATCTCAGCAAGCATAGGCTCAAGCTCAAGCTCAAGCCCAACACCAAACTCGGCAGGCACGAGCAGAATTTTGGGCACTATTGTAAGCAATCCATCAACAACAAGCCTAATGAAAAGCATTGTTGGCACAACAACAAGATGACCAAAAACAAGCATTGTTGGCTCAACAACAAATGCAGACATTACTCGCTCAGCAAATCTTGCAACAAACTCCCACCAAAATTTTTGAAAACAATAATCAACATCTATCCATCGATGAGCACCTTGAAGATGTTTCCACCTCATCTAATGATTAAATCAATATACATCAAAAGCTATTTTTTAGTCATGATCAAGACCCCTCCTACAAAAATCTATTCCAAGGAGTGTTGATGTTATTTGATCCTATTGACATAAACCAAGATCCATCCACCAATGACTATGTTTACAATGTCTCTACATTAGCTAATAAGTTAGAGGACATATCTCAATAATTTACTCCAAAGCATGGCCAACATCTTTCACCAGGGTCTAGCAATGATCCTTTCCAAAAAATATGGACATCCTTTGACCTCATGACATTTGAAAAAATTCTTATTCCCAATGAAGATATCCAAGAACACAATCCATTCTTTGAAATTGACCCATGTCAAGAACTTGATCCAAAGCATGTTGAAAGAAATTCCGAAATCATTCAAGATCAAGAATTTGTATCTCCAAGCTAATACAATGAGGCAATGGAAACTCTCCTATCTATAGAAGATGACCATATCCACATAGCACATGCTCCTCCATCTACCCATGAGATGCTTTCCTTGGATGGACATGTAGATGATCTTCATTCAAAACAAGAGTCTCATACTCTTACCAAGGAACAAGAATCTCTTACTCTTAACATTTATACACATGATCAAGATATAGAGAAATCCAGTGACATGCTAGAAGTGGGTCATGAAGAAGGCTTCTACAAAAGTTGTGAATCAAGAACATCATGTGAAAGAATATCAAGAATGAATAACAAGGAAGACTTTTATGTGGACAGTGAATCATCAAAACCTCTTGAAGGAGCATTACAATCTGATATTCCACAAGATCAAGCCAATGATATCAATCAGAAAGTCATCCCACATATGGAGGATGGTGTCACTTATAAACTTGGACCACTCACCTTTCTTAGGGCAAGCTACCTCATAAATAAAGCAACTGGCACTATTGAAGATCCACCACTGAGCAGAGAAGGATTAGCACCTTGTTTCCAAGGTAAATCATATCCTATTACACAAAAAATGTTTCAACAGATGAAATATCAAGGCAGAGGATTAGGCCTACATGAATAGGGTATCTTGGAGCCAATGATTCTTTTTGGAAATCCTAAATGTCAAGGCCTTGGTTATTCAACAATCAAGGGATATAAAAAAAATCAATAATACCTCTATAAAATTGGGGGAAACTTTGTCTCGAGCAAACGTCAACATAGGGAGCACAAAGAATCCTTATGATGAAACCAATGACAATGCTACAACCAGCCACACCATGAATCATCATCCACCCATCACCCCATCCACGAATTGGGACCAACAACAAAAGAAAGACTTGAATTGAAGCATGAAGAATGTTATCAAAGGAAAATAATTAGTGAAGCATGAAGGACAAATGAAATACAAGTGGATACCAAAATATACAAAGAATGATTATCCCTATCAACCTCCATCAGTCAAAGAAACTATGGGGAAAAATAAAAAATGGAAAAGTATCCATCCAAGATGTCCACAAAGGAAAAATAAATATTCTAAAGAGACATACAAAGTGTATCAAGCAGTTGGCCCTAGTTCCATGCACACTTCCATATCTACTCATTATTGTTCATCTTCCCAAGTTTGGAGAGTCAAAGGTTCCAAACTATCAACCAATCCATATTTTATTCCTGAACATGCTCCATCCTTGTCTCCACACATAATATCCAATTCCCACATTGACCACGTGTTGGAAATAATCCTTGATGAAGGCACTCTATCGCAATATGCGCACAAAGACGAATTTAGCTCCAGTATCAACAAAGCAGATCAAAAATCTCAAAAGTTGCATTCAAGTGCACATATCAAGGCAAAGCAACTTTTTCAAGAAGGATATCGATGGCACATTATGACAAAAACATCAATATTAGTAGTAATAGGTGATTCAACATTAGCTTAAAATTTCTCAAAAAATATAAAAAAAATCAAAAAATTCAAAAAATCCCAAAAAATCAGAAAAAGGATTGAAAATAGTAAAGAAAAAAATCGTCCTCTAGTGAAAACCACTTCGGTGGCGCTTTGGACAGGTACCATGATGAAAACTTGGCAAATAGGCATATGATCATTCCATCTCAAGCAATTAATCTTGCCCATAACATCGTTCATCTTGTTCAAGGATTGGGAAAGGGTTGCTTACTACACAACAAGGTGGCACCAATCCACTATGAGATAAAGGTTTAATTATGCTTCTTACATGCTTCTGTTTAACCTGTTTTTCTGCTCATTAGTTGCATAGTTGGACATGATTAAGTATTTCATAGGAATGTCAAATTTTTTGATTTAAACTAACTGTTTTCCTAACAACATGAAATGGTTTGAGTCAATCTTCTTGCTGATTTTTGCATTCACACTGATCCTAAGTATATGAAATAGGTATATGTAGGGAAGGATAATATTTTGGCAATGCATGGTTGTGAAATTGTTTCAAGGTTAGGCAATACAAAAAATCTTGGGAGAGAAATTTTTTGTTGTAATTAGTAGTTTCCCACATGATGATTGTAGACCCTAAATTTGCATACTTCAAACAATGACCACAATTAGCTCAGTTAGTAAATTCAAAATAAGAAAACCCGAGATTCCTACGAAATACTTATTCATGTTAAAATATGCAAACAAGATAAGTACAACAAAAACAACTAAATGAAAGCACATAAAAAACATGATCAAACCCTATCTCATAGTGGATTGGTTCTCCTTGATGTGAATTGAGAGCTCGATTAAAGAGATTTTGCATCAAGTCAAGTGTAGTAGTGTTGTTGTCAAATTGTGTTGTGTCATTCAGAGTAGGAATGTTTTGCATTTATAGATTTAAGGTTGGAAGATTGAAGAATTTGAGTGAATGTGGGATAATTCATGAGAGAATGACAAGATGTCACTTGTCAAAATGTGAGAGGATGAGGGTTGTCCACATTTTGATCAATGTGCCAAAGAGGGGGAGATTTGAAATTTAAAAATAACATTGAATGCATATGGTTGAGAGTTTTGGGGGGGAAATTTGTTTGGACAAAAAAGTGATATCCAACTTCTTGACATTGGAGATATTGTTCTTGATGTGGTTGTGGAGATAGCTCAATGCTTTGATGACATGGTTCAACCAATGGAAGAGTGTATTAATTTTGGGCTGGAGATGTGTCTTGGTAGGATGGATAAACTATTTTGGTGAGCGAAGCACTTTGATCCTGTAAAATTTGATCTTGACCCCTTTGATATGGTTGATTTTATTTTTGTACAAGTAGATTGGAATGCATCCTTGTGGTGTTTTCCTTGGATAGTGGACAAGTTGATTCTGGATAATGCTAAGATTTGGTGTGATGTTTTGACTTAGCATTATAGGTTGACTTTGAACATTGTTGTGTTTGAAAATCATATTGCCATGATTTAGGTAACTTTGATTTTGCATGGTGTTACCTTGACATGGATCAATACCTAGAGTCATTAACATATTTTTTGGGATTTGAACAATGTTTGTATGATTCATAAACATATCTATCCCAAAGTTTACCAAGTATGGATTTGAAATGTTCATGTTTGGTAAACATTCGCTTTAGCTCCTCACTCCATTTTACCTTATTTCTTGTCTTCGCTTCTCATGCTAGTTTCCACTATTGGCTGCTACCCACCCACTTGAATATCATGTCTCTACTTAATTCCTTGCCACTCCTTCTGGCCTTCATGTTTCTGCTCCTTGCCTTTCTCTTCTTCACAGTCTTCACTCTACACCACCTCACTAATTTTTCCCACCTCGCCAATTTTCACCATTATTCTTTTAATAACGATTTTAAACTTAATTAAATAAAGTTTGATTTATTTAATTAAAGAGAATGGTGTTAGTTTTAAATCAAATAAAGATAAATTAAATTAATTTAAATGAGATGACTTTAAAGATTAATTAAATAAAATGAATTATTTTATTAAAAGAGGGACTATAAGATTAATTAAACAAACTGATTTATTTAATTAATAGTAGATGATGACTTAATCTGATAAAAGTGAATTTATTTAATTAAGAGATGAAATTTGATGATTTTAATAAAATAAATATTATTCAATTAAATTAATTAGTAAAGGGGATGATTCAGGAAGAAACGATGTTAGTAAGATTAGGATTAGGTGTGTAGGATCAACTTCTATATTTTTAATGTCTGCATTTTGCCTCTCTTTGAAGTAAGGCACTTGTTGCATTGGTTCAAAGAGTAAATTGATGTGATCAAAGTTAAAATTTTTTTTGATTATTTCAGATGCTTCGTTGTACCCTAGTGAGAAGGATTACACTGATATACTGCACCCTCAAGAGCTCAAGAAAAAATGTTTGATTTTTCGATTGAGATTGCGATAAAATGCGAGAAGAGTGGTTCTATTGATCAGATGACGAAAGATAATTCTTTAGAAAGATTAGATACTTGAAATTGAATGTGAACCCCAATCCTATACCTAAACAAATATGAGAAGCAAACACATAATTAGGTTCATATGCACGTGAGAACTAATATTCCTGATTAAATCCATTTGCAATGCTCAAATAGGAAAGAAAATGAAGAAATGAACAAAGAAAGCAATGTAATCCTATTCTAAATTAAAAACTCTTCATCCCATGGGGGAATTGGTGCCAATTATGTGTAGAAATTGGCCCTTTTCTAACTCCTTTGTAAGCTTGATGATGGTTGATCCACTTGATGGTGAAGAACAATGTGACTCCTTGCTAAAATCTGTAATAACCTAGCCATGGTGATTGAAAATGTGCAAGAAGATGAATAGAATTGCGCTCAATTGAAGATAATAACTTTGCATTGAAATTGTGGATGATGAATGAGAGGAAGAGTCTCTCATTTATAGATTTGAAATTGGAAGAATGAGCAAGATTTGAGCAATAAGGGATCATTCAACATCTAATGGCCAAGTGCCATTTTTTAAGATGTGAATGGTTGAAGGTTGTGCATAGTTTGATCAATGCGCATGATAAATGCTATGAGATTCAAATTTGAATTTTGAAAGTGACATGTTTAGAAGGAAGGGAAATTGAGTTAATATCACTTGGTTCAATGCAAAGGATATGTAAGGTGAAATAAATTCCTTGTTGGAAGTACCCATCCCCTTTTTGAGGGATTTTTTAATTGAAAGAATATTCCATAAAAGATGCTTTTTTGAATGGAAATTGATGAATTAATAAATCTAATAAATTGATTTATCGTGTAAGTTGCAAAATCTATAGGATTGGAGTGATTAGGATTAACATTAATTATAATTTGATTAATTAAGAGGGGGATTAGCTAATTTGATAATTTTGACCTGGATTTCAAAATTTAAATAAATCAAAATGAGAGGAATAATGATTTTAGACTTAATTAAATAAAGTTTGATTTAATTAAATTAACATAATGGCACTAGTTTTAAATCAAATAAAGATAAATTTATTTAATTTAAATGAGATGACTTTAGAGATTAATTAAATAAAATGAATTGTTTAATTTAAAGACAGACTATAGGATTAATTAAACAAATCGATTTATTTAATTAATATAAGATGATGACTTAATCAGATAAAAGGGGATTTATTTAATTAAGAGATGAAATGTGATGAATTTAGGGGATTTATTTAGCTATGAGATGAAATGTGATGAATTTAATCAAATAAAGATTATTCAATTAAATTAATTAGTAAAGGGGATGATTCAAGAAGAAACAATGTTTGTAAGATTAGGATCGGGTGTGTAGGATCATCTTGTATATTTTTCATGTCTACAAGAAGATTGAAGAATTTGGATGAATGTGGGATCATTCATGAGCCAATGACAAGATCCCACTTGTCAAGATGTGAGAGGATGAGGGTTGTGCATATTTTGATCAATGTGCCAAAGAGGGGGATATTCAAAATTTAAAAATAGCATTAAATGCATATGGTTGAGAGTTTTGGGGGAAAATTTGTTTGGACAAAAAAGAAACAATAGGAGTTAATGAGGGCATATTCATTGGGGATATACTTTATGAGGAAAATAGAGCTTCTCATAAATCAAAATAAATGATTTATTGTGCAAGTCAGAAAAGCTGGAGGATGGAACATGGGTTAGGTTTATTTTTAATCATGGATTTGATTAATTAAACTGATGATTAGGTGATGTTACATTTAACTTCTATTTTTTGATTTTTTAAAATCAAATGAGAAGAAAATGAATATTTAGAGATTTAATTAAACATTTGGTTTTATTTAATTAAATGGAGGAACCTTAAGACATTAATTAAATAATTTAATTTAATTTAATTTATTTAATTTAGGATAATATGATTAAATATAATATTAATGTATGATGTTAGTTTTGCATATCTACAATGATAAATGTATATGTGTACAATGGGAAGATGTTATTTAAGACCATGATAAGGTACTTATCCATAGTTTTTCAAAAATATGTAGATAGATCAAACAAACCATGGTGTTGAATAAGGTGAATAAACACTTCCTGTTGTCATCTCAAAGTGTGCATGCTTGAGAGCTCTAAATATGATATCATGGAATTTCATGAATAAATAATTATACATGGTGATGAAGTGTGATTTTTTATATAGAATTGCTTTACAGGTTTAGAAAATATGGAAGCTTAGTAAGGGTATAATGACAATTACATGAAGATTTCAAAAATGCTAATTTTAGAAGATACCAATAGAGAAGGTCATGGAAATCCTAATCAAAGTTTAACCAAAGATAGTCATAAAAATATTGGAGGTTTACATCTATTATGATAATAAAGGAAGATAATTATGATTACAGACAATATAGTTAAAATATTGAACATGTAAAATAGATAAATATTCTATTCTGATTTTATATTTTAATGTGAAACTATGTAATTAGTTTATAGGTTTGACTAATTTCTATCTTGTTTATAATTCAAAATGTCTAGAAATCTCATAGGGATTACAATTAAAACAAAACATATGTAATGCAAGCCTAATATTCATTGGTATTTTCTTCAAACCAAACTATTTACTCTTATTATAATCATATCATGAATTCTCTTTAACTCTAATACAAACTCAAAATCATTGTAATAATTATATGCAACCTTATTCAAAGTTGATAATCTATAACTAGTTGTGCAGTATAAATTTGATGTTTCTTTATTTTTAGGGTTTAGTACATTTCAATTTTGGTTATTGTGTTTGAATGATGCAAAAAAATCTCTCATTATAAATTTATTATTTAACACCTTTTTTTTAACCTTTGGGTTGTCCTCCTAGAATTTTCTTTAGATTGGATTGTAACTAGTTTATATCTATAAGGATGCTAGTAAAAAAATAACAAAAAGGACATCTACTAACACCATTCATTTTATTTATCAATTAATAAGGTATAGTAAATAAGTCTTAAAATTTCATAAAATAATTAATATTGAGGAGAAGTAGCAATCTTGTTAGACTAAACTTCACTCTATTAGAAAGGGTAAAAATTATTTCTTATGGCATATGTCTTATGGACATCAAAAATATATAAATTAGCTTAAATTCTAACACACACCATTAGCATGGTTAGTATTTCAAAACCAAGAAAACATCTAATATCCTTACAAAATAATACATCATGACTCAAAATGCAAACAAAAGACATAGATGACCAAATAATATGAAACACGAAGTATACCTACTCCATAGTGGATTGGTGCTATTGTTTGTGTAGAAGATAGCCCTTTCCCAATCCTTGCCAAGCAAATGACATGATAGAAAATGAGATGCAAAGTGAACTCAAGTTTCCTATAGTGAGAATGCTCCAATCGTATATGATCAAATGAGAGAAAATGCCTTGAATTTATAGGAGAAATTGAGGAGAGGAGAGGCCAAGTTGAAGAATGTGGGACTAATCCCCAACAAATAGGAGAGAGCCACTTGTCACAATGTGATTGGCCCATGATTGTGCAAGTTTTGGCCAATGTGCCAATTTCAAATTTGAAAATAGCATTAAATGCATGTAGTTGAAGGTTTTGGGGGCGAATTTTCCTGGGCAAAAAAGTCAAACAAGGGGAGTTAATGATGCCTTGTGAGAAAAATAGTGGTTTTAATAAATCAAAATAAATAATTTATGGTGCAAGCAGGAAAAGCTAGAGGATGGGACACGGGTTAGGCTTAGCATTAATGAGGGATTTGACTAATTAATCTAGTAATTAGCTGGTGTGACATTTGATTTGAATTTTTGGATTTATTTTAAATCAAATGAGAGGAAAATAAATATTAGTCATTTAATTAAATATATGTGACTTAATTAAATCAAGAGACTTTAGAAGATTGATTAATTAATTTGATTTAACTAATTAAGAATAAAATGATCAAATACAATGTTAATCAATAATGTTAATTATTTATGTCTAAATTTTTCCTTTGTTTGAAGAAATGTACTCATTTTATTGGTTCAAAGAATGATGTTGCTGACATCGAAATTAAATAAAAATTGATTATTTTTTTTGGATGCCCCAATGGAAATGATTGCGTTAGTAGATTGCCCCCTTGAGAGATCGAGTGGAATGATTCGATTGGAGGTTGATCTCAGGATAAAGAGGTTCAAAATGGATCTATGGATGGTTAGACTATATGATCTATATGACAATGATCATGTAAATGAGATGTTTTTAAGATGCTTAGAATAACAAATCTATATTATCCTAAACAAATTAGATGATGATGCAAATGAATATTTTTAGGATGCTTAGAATAAAAAATCTATATTATCGTAAACAACTTAAATGATTATGCAAATGAGATGTTTGGAAGATGCTTAGAATAAGAAATCTATATTATCCTAAATAACTTATATGATTATTCCATGTATGTGAGATGGATGATATGATGTGATTATGTAGGATGCAAGATGCATGCAGAATGTATACATTGTTGGCATGAAAGAGGATAAAAGAATGAGAGGGATGAACGCTTAAATTCAAGAAGATGCAAAATTCCAAAAATTCCACTAGTTGTAGAAACTTTATTGGATATGATGATGAATGATGATGATGTATTTCTCATCAAAGGATGGGAGGGATAAAGAGAATATCCTTCTTTATGTTTGATAAAACACATAGGTGCAATGCATCAATGTATTAAGAACCAGGATGGCCTTGCGGCTAGTGTGATGGACTTTGACTCGTCAAGCAAATAGGAGTAATCTTGTTCACACTTGACATACAAAAATGTATTTGGAATGTAGTTCAAATATTCTAAAAATCTTGGGAAAAACATAAAAAGGAAAGCCTTCTTATGTGGTTAACAAGAAAACTAAATAATCCTTCCTACAAACAAAAAAAGTATGCATGACGAAGTTATTTTACAAGAATATCCAACAAGCACAAAAGATAAGAATATAATGATCATTGCCCCATTCATTTCTCTCTAAACTTATT
Organism: Sequoiadendron giganteum; assembly: GCA_007115665.2. Taxonomy (NCBI): domain Eukaryota; kingdom Viridiplantae; phylum Streptophyta; class Pinopsida; order Cupressales; family Cupressaceae; genus Sequoiadendron; species Sequoiadendron giganteum. The sequence goes on from CM021101.1 coordinate 143,500,814, forward strand.
TTTTTCAGGCATCATTGAGAGGTCCTTGGAATGAGCACAAAATAAGATAAGTCTAAACAAGACCAAGATAAAATAAAAAAAACATGTAAATGTTCTTCGTACCGCTAGCCAAGACTAAACTATGGTGATACTTGATGCCTATGTCCATCGCAGGAAGGTCACATTCCTAGGACATATTGTGATCAGGGTTTTGATGAGATTGACTGGATGATAAGCTATTGATACTCTAAGTTGACCAACTTCCTAACTCACTAATCTAGACTTAAGACTTTGAAGATTAAGCATTCACTTTTAAACCTGCTAGACTTGCTTCTGACTGACTTGCCAAAGGATGAAAGTGGCGATGCTTTATTAGGAATGATGACTATTGTAGGTGAAACCGAGATCGGACAACTACACCATTTTGGGTTTTTTCAAATGTTTTGAGTCTATTTTTGAAATTTTGCGATGTGTTACAAAAAAATTTAGGTTCTTTTATCAGATTTTATGAATGTTTTTGGATTTTGTGTCTCGGGGGACAAATCAAGGATTTCCTTTCCTAAATTTAAGATCAGATACAACATAGTTCGAACAATAATTGCCTTAATTTCTGATGAGATAGATGGAAAAATGGATTTCCATTGCGACAAATGCCTAAATGATTGACCTAAAATGTGAACTAGATGGGAAAATGGATTGCCATTACGACGGACACCTAAAGGACTCACCTAAAATGTAAACTAAATGGAAAAATAGATTTCCATTATGATGAACACCTAAAGGACTAACCTAAAATGCTAATTAGATGGGAAAACAAATTGCCAATACGATGGACGCCTAAAGGACTAACCTAAAAAATTAAACTAGATGGGAAAATGGATTGCAGTTGTGACAAACGCCTAAAGGACTAACCTAAAAATGTAAACTAGATGGGCAAATGGATTTCCATTGCAACAGATGCCTAAAGGACTAACCTAAAATGTAAAATATATGGGCAAACAGATTTCCATTGGGATGGAAGCCTAAAGGACTAACTTAAAATGTAAACTAGATGGGAAAACGGATTGCCATTGCGATGGAAACCTAAAATGTGAATTAGATGGGAAAATGGATTTCCATTGCGACAGATGCCTAAAGGATTGACCTAAAAATGTAAACTAGATGGGAAAATGGATTTCCATTGTGACAAATGCAAAAAGGACTAACATAAAATGTAAACTAGATGGGCAAACGGATTTCCATTGCGATGGAAACCTAAAGGACTAACCTTAAATGTCTCGAGGGATGACCAAAGATCAACCTTGCCTATGTTCAAGCTTAGAGATGAAGTAGTTCGGCCCATGACTTTGTTTTTTGGATTTTGACATGTTTTGGATTTTGAATGTTTTGGATGTTTGTGGTTTTTCGCATGATTTTGACAATTTGGAGGTAGATATGCATGATGATATGAGTGCTTTATTTTGGGATTTTATTGAAAACCAAGCTTAATGTTGATCGATCGGATTGATATTTTGACTAAGTGTGTTAAGTCAAACAAGGTTATAATTTATTGGATTCAATTTATAAAGATTGATAACGCTTGATTTGGAACAAATGTTTTTTGATGATTTAATATGATGCTGACATGCAAGTTAGATGCCAAGTTGAAATTAATTTTTTTGATTGATATTCAATGAAAGATAAAACTTGATAAGGAATGTCTTCCTATAAAAATATTTCATGGGCTAGTGACTTGGATTTTTGGCTCACAAATTCTTTGACCAATTTGATTTTACATCTAACAATGTTTAGATCACCACATAAGTTGGAGGATATATATCAAGATTTATTCCCGAAGAAAGATGCAAATACCTTCCCCAATATCTACCAATTTTTGAACGACCATGGGTAGATTCTTGGACGAATGGATATGAATTATCTTACGATTAGATAAGGGTGTTCAAAATAGAGCATTTTCATTCGAATAATGCTTGAAGTCTCAAATAACGCTGGGTAGGATGGGATCATTGAAAATGGCCCATGTCAAGATGACTACCATAAGCGAGAGTAAAGTGTGCTCCAAAAATTTCTCAAGATAATGCAGATAGATGGTAATGGGTTGGATAAACGGTTCATGGATGAATGGATGATATGACTGAGATGTTGGCTTTATTATGGATGTGATAAGATGTTTTTAACTGAATTGGCACACATAGATGCTCGATTCTACACATGACACCTATTTTCTAGGTTTTCATCATGGTACTTGTCCAAAGCACCACAAAAAGTATTTTCACTAGAGGATGATTTTTTTCTTTATTGTTTTCAATCATTTTTCTGATTTTTTTAGATTTTTGGATTTTTGTATTTTTTTAATTTTTCACTAAAATATTCTAAGATAATGTTGAATCACCTGATATTTCTGACATTAATTCTTCTATCATAATGTTCCATCGATATCCTACTGGAAGAAGCTTCTTTTCCAAGATCAATGCACTTGAAAGAAAATTTTGAGACATATGTTTTGCTTTACTGATACTAGATTTAACTTCATCTTTGTGTGCACATGGTGATAGAGTGCCTTTTGAATCCTTATGATGAAGGTTAGTTGCAAACACATGGTCAATGAAATAATTGGATATCATGCATGGAGGCATGTATGGTGGAGTGTGCTTAGGAATAAAAGATGGATTGGTTGATAGTTTTGAACCTTTAACTCTCCAAACTTGGGAAGATGAGCATTGATGGGTTGGTATGGAAGTGTGCATGGAATTAGGACCAACTACTTGATACACTTTATATGTTGCTTCAGAATCCTCTTTTTCCTCTGCGAATTTTTTTGATGGATACTTTTCCCTTTTTGATTTTTCCCCATAGTTTCTTTGACTAATGGAGTTTGATAGGGATAGTATTTCTATGTATCTATTGGTATCCACATGTATTTTATTTTTCCTTCATGCTTTAATACTTTTTTTTTGAAGTTCTTCGTGCTTTGATTAAAATCATTCTTTTGTTGTTGGTCCCAATTTGGGGGTGGGTGATGGGTGGATGAAGATTCATGATGTGGTGGGTCATAGTACTGGTATTGGTTTCATCACAAGGATTCTTCGTGCTCCATATGTGGACATTTTCTTGTGACAAAGTTTCCCCGAGTTTCATGGAAGTATCACTAATATGTTTATATCCCTTGATTATCGATAACCAAGGCCTTGATGCTTTGGATTGCCAAAAATATGCACTAGTTCTAGGATTCCCTATTCATGTAGGCCTAATCCTCTGCCTTGATAATTCATCTGTTGAAACATTTTATTTGCAATAGGATATTATTTACCTTGGAAACAAGGTGTTAATCCTTATCTTCTCTGTGGTGGATCTTCAAAAGTGGCAACTTCTTTATTGATGAGATATCTTGTTCTAAGAAAGGTAAGTGATCCAAGTTTATAATTGATAGGATTTTCCATATGTGGGATGAATGCCTGATCGATATCTTTAGCTTGATCTTGTGACATATCAAATTTTACTGCCTCTTCAAGCGATGTTAAAGATTCACTGTAAAATTATTCCTCATGATTCATTCTTCATATGCTTTCATATGATTTTTCATGATCTATTTTTGCTAGGTGTCCACATGATGTTTCTGATTCATAGTTTCTGTAGAAGCCTTCTTCATGATTTGTTTCTACTAGGTGTCCACAAGATGTTTCTGATTCACAACTTCTATAGGAGCATTCTTCGTGATTTTTTTCTGCTATGTCTCCATATTTTTCTACATCTTGATCTTGTGCAAAAATGTTAAGAGTAGGAGACTCTTGTTCCTTGGTTATGATGTCAGTAGTATGAGACTCCTTTTTTCAATGAAGATCATCTATGTGTCCATCCAAATAAATTATCTCGTGGGTAGATGGAGGAGTATGTGCTATATGGATATGGTCATCATTTGTGACATCTTTTATATATAGAAGAGTGCCCATTAGATCATTTTAGTATCTTGGATACATAAATTCTTGATCTTGATTAATTTTGGAATCGCTTTGGACATGCTTTGGATCAAGATCTTTACATGGGTCAGTTTCAAAGGATGGAATGCTTATAGTGGGTTCTTGGACACTATAGGAATGGGAAGTGAATCAATATCCTTTTGATGTTTGAGGATTCCTTCACTATCTATAATAATGAGGTTGAGAGATGTCAGTATGCCTTGGAAAGGACCATTTCTAGACCTTAGTGATAGATGTTGATCAAGCTTTGGAATAAATTATTGAGATATGTTCACAATATTTTTTGGGTGATTTAGAGGCATTATGAATGTGATAATTGGTTAATGGATCTTGGATTATGTCAATAAGATCAAATAATGTCAACACATATTGAAATAGATCACTAAAAAGTGGCTCTTGATGAATGTTGATTTGAGACCTGGATGGGGTAGACATATCTTCATAGGGTTCATTCATGGATTGATTTTGATCATTGTATTTAGCAGTTCTGGTGGAGAGATTGTCAATTTTTTCAACCATAGGATCAAGTGATGTTAATGTTTCTTGAATTGGATCATTGTTGGGTATTGTTGGTGGATTTTGATCATGATTGAAAAGTGACTCTTGATACATGTTCATTTAATCATTGGATGAGGTGGAAACATCTTTAAGGTGTTTATTGATGGACTAACCTTGATCATTATTTTTTAGAAATTGTGGTGGGGAGGTTTTTGACTAATTATCATGGTTGATAGGTGGATGAAAGTGATTGATTTTGATGCTAGAATTGACATAGATAACACTTCTTGTTACAATACCTTCATTTTAAAGAACACTCTTGATTTCCTATGTGAGAAAATCAAACCTTTCAAAAAGCTCATAATTTTGTTGATAATAGAACTCATACAAGTCAGGGTTGTGTCTCAAATCTTTCTTATAAAATTTGTATACCAATCTTTCTCTAACTTCAAGAGGTATTTCAAGGCACTCCTCACAAGCTTTTGGACTAAGACTTTTGAACTTGGGTTTTTGGATTTTGATCTTGCAGGAAATCATTTTAGAGAGTGCATGTGTGGAGTCAATTGTCTTTATCTTTTCTTAATGAATTCCTTCTACCATAAATAGTTCTTCGATTAAAGTTTAAAACTAAATGTCTATGTCTTGATTCTTTTTCATTCCACAAGGTTCATTATGTGAAAATTAGGGTTTCAAGAGCATAATTCCCTAAGTTGACTTTAGTGAAAATAAATGATGATTAAACCCAAGTACTTAGAAACCTCTAAGGATATAATCCCTAGGGTAAGTAAGAGCACTTAAATTTGTCAAGGGTATTTGTTTCCTCCAAAGGGTTTGAAATTTTGAAGTTCTTTGTGAATGTTTGTTTTTGAATGTTTTAGATCCAACCAAAGTGTTCTGATTCCAATAACATGCACAACCCTAGATTGAAAAGACAATATTTTTTAGGTTCCCACTTGGATAAATCCAGTTGCGCATATTTAGTGAGGATGATTGGATACTTGACCACACAGGCTCCCCCTTACAGTGCACTCACTTATGAGGTCAGCCAAGCATCAGTACCCATGAATCTCCCATCACATACTTTTCATCTCTACAACAGAATCGCATGTATATGTGGGGCGGCTTCAAAAGACATGAATTTTTGCACCAACAAATAGATAGGATTTTGGTCTTTGCTAAACAAGGGGTTTTATTTCGGACTTCCCATTTTTTGACATTGGCCCATGCGGTGAGAGACCATTTTTGCCCTTCTCTTTGGAGCCAACCTTGTGATACTGACTTTTGTTCTAGTACCTGGTTTTATATCTCGACTAGAAATACACTTGGCTTTAATGTGTTACCGGTTGGTTTGTTCCCTTGGGTGAGTACTTTTTCCCACAAGGAAGACCCTCTAAGATAAAAACAGTGAGAAAACATATTCATAGTTCGATAAACCTTCATTTAGAAACAAAGGGAGAACACATGTGATAGGTGTAATCACACTCACAAATTTTTTTGTTCAAGTTTACATCCCAAATAAAAGTGTGAAGGAAATATTTTAAACAAAATAATATCACCAAAATAATTTTGATTCTCAAGATCTTCGTGAAGTGCGAGAGAAGTGCATATGCCTTTTAAATTATATCAATTTGTGAAAAATATTACAAAACATGAAAATAATTTTTTCATTGTAGACCATAAAAGAAATGATTTTGATTCATTTTAAAAGCACTGAAACAGGATGTGAAAGTTGCATTGTTCAATTTTTAAATCCAAACAAAATCTAGTGAGTTTCTAAGTTCAATTTTAACCAAGTTGAAAATATCAAGTCAAATGGTTAATTTTAAACCCAAAAATAAAGGTGGGATGGTTTAGAATAGAAAACAAGAGTAGAAAGTGGAAACTCTAGATTGTTAAAAGAAGCATTAAAAACCATTTTATTCCAAGTCTTGATTCTAAGAAGATCTCCAACTCTGTTTCATTTGCCTTCATTTTTGTTTGATCCCAATGTCAGCCTATTCCATAGTGGATTGGTGCTATTATTTGTGTAGAAGATATCCCTTTCCCAATCCTTTCCCAAAAAATGAGATGATAGACAATGAGGTGCAAAGTGAACTCAAGTTTCCTATAGTGAGAATGTTCCAATTGTGGATGATCAAATGAGAGAAAAAGCCTTGAATTTATAGGAGAAATTGAGGAGAGGAGAGGCCAAATTGAAGAATGTGGGATTAATCCCCAACAAATAGAAGAGAACCACTTGTCACAATGTGATTGGCCCATGATTGTCCAAGTTTTGGTCAATGTGCCCATTTCAAATTTGAAAATGACATTAAATGCATGTAGTTGAAGGTTTTGGGGGAAAATTTTGCTTGGACAAAAAATTCAAACAAGGGGAGTTAATGAGGGCATATTCCTTAGGAATATGCTTTGTGAAGAAAATAGGGTTTTTAATAAATCAAAATAAATGATTTATTGTGCAAGTGGGAAAAGTTAGAGGATGAGACATGGGTATGTGCAAGATCATGATGGGCCAAAAAGTGGTGATATGTAAGCCATATGATGACCCATGTGGCTAACGACTTTTTTTTCACTCAAAATTGATGAAATGAAAAGGGTTTTTAGAGGAGATTCTCAGCTTTCCACCAATATAAATTATGCTTTACTTTTATTTTAATAAATTATTATTATTCATTTTCTATTCGAATTACAAATAAAGTCTTTATTGATAGGCTGATTGAAAAATATCTATAACTTTCAAACGGTATCACATTTTTTTTAATCCAAAACATACGTCACATTCTATGCTTCACATACTATAGGATTAAAAAGAATTAACTAGAATTTCATGAATTTTTGACCAAGTTAAGGTGGTTAGACAAACAAGATCTTATAATTGTAGAAAGTTGTAATAAAAAAATCATAATTAGAAATAAAGTTGTAATAAAAAGTTGTACTAAAAATTATAAAAATATATGCATCACATTAGGACATGAGTCCTCTACTTATATCTAAAATATTATAAAAAAATATTATCATTTTATTGTGGTTAGGGTGGTTAGACAGACACCTAATTCTTATTTTTACCCTGAAATTTAAATACTACTGCATTGAAATTTCAAATTTTCACCAAATAGATTGTTTTTTAAAATAAAGGTCTAGTATTTTAGAAACTAATTTCAATTTTCTACAGATTCTATTTTTACATTTTTTTGAAATAATATAGATAACTTATTCAATTTTTTTACGTCAAGTTGTCTAACTTTGATTTTCTCTCTTATTATTGCCACTTAAGGGCCTATTTTTTCCATGATGATCCTACACATACCCATATGGGTTAGGCTTAGCATTAATGAGGGATTTGACTAATTAAGCTAGTAATTAGTTTGTGTGACATTTGATTTGCATTTTTGAATTTGTCTTAAATCAAATGAGAGGAAAATGAATATTAGTCATTTAATTAAATATATGTGATTTAATTAAATGAAGAGACTTTAGGAGATTGATTAATTAATTTGATTTAATTAATTAAGAAGAAAATGATCAAATATGATGTTAATCAATAGTGTTAAATTTGTATGTCTATAGGTCTATGAAATACATTGAGAAGACTTTAATTAAAACACCGCAGAATAAGAGGATATTAGTGATAATAGAATTGAAGGTGTCAAATATTTTTTCTTACCACCATTTCAAGATCATAATCATGATTTTAATGGGAACTACCAAAATCTTAACTCTCTACATATTTTACATAAATTTATTTAAATACAAATATATTAAAACTGAAAAAAATTCAATAACCCTATAACTATTTATAAACCACTATTTAAAATATTTATTGAATAACCCTATACCTAATTTTTAACCATGATTTAATGTTTCATCTCATTTAATGTTGTCTCTTAGTTTGTAAGCATCCCTATCTATTTCCCAGTTATATTTCCCTTTAAAATTTGTGAAACATAAGTATGTTTTCATAACCCCATACTTATTATTTCACCATTATTTAAAATATTTATTGAATAAACTTATAATTATTTTTTAACCATTATTTATTAATCCCTCCCAGCTAATGTTGGTCATTAGTTTATAGACATCTCTATCTATTTTTTAATTATATTCCCTTTAAAATTTTGCAAAAATGTAACATGTGTGCATTCTTTGGTGTTCCAACGAGTATACATAGGGAGTAGTAAAAACACATGCCATTACCATAAGGCTTCACTATGAAACCCTAGAAGTTTTCAGACGCTCGGCCTCCCATTTCTTTCCACTATATATACATCATTGGAGTGAAAATAAAATAGCCCGCTTTCAAAAGCTTTCATTGGTAGGTTAAATTGTAGTTTCTGTAAGTTACTTAGTTTCCATTTTTAAGGTAACATTATTAAGACTGGTTATGCTTTAGGTTTTTTTTTTCCTATTTGTAGTGAGTGAGAGGAGGAGGTTGATAGTATTTCAGCATGTCTACAACACAATGGAATGGGGGTAAGAGAGGTGTGACGATCAAGCTTGGTATGATAAATCAGATTGACCAGTTGAATGGTGGTAGGAGATGTGGGATCAACATGAGCACTAATCCATTCAAGCTTAATGCACCACACCCACCGTATCTAATTAACCCACTGGCTCCAACAAGTTATATGTGGCCCCAATTTTTCTTTCTTGACTTCTCATGTACTAATGGGTTTAGTGAGTTCTTTATTCTCTACCTCTAAGATTGAGTTTGGAATCCCTCTGATGAAATCCTCTCTGGGTCTTCCATAAATTTGGACTTCTTTCTTGAACAAGGACTCAAATTACTTATTGGCCTCCTGATTGATTTCTTGCACAGATTTGGTGAGAGACCCATCTTCTTGGAACAACTCTGTAATCTTGCTTGAATTTATTTTTACCATGGTTGGATTGTAAAAGAATTTAGTATTTCTATCACCTTCTTGGAGCCATAGTTCCCCGAATTTTTCCTTTCAGTAGCATTCTATTCTTGCCAGGGTTTTAGATTGGGCGCCTAAAAATTCCTTTTCCTTAATATATTCTTCCTGCCCCATACCTTTCTGGATTATTTTATCATTTAAGGTTCTGAGTTCACTCTTTATCTTTTCACTTTCTTCAATTTTTTTTTGAAGTGTTCCTTATTCCACACTCATAGTTTAGCTTTGATATGAGAGATTTTATTCTGGAAGGAGAAATGGTTTGAGTGGTTACCGATCCAGACTTCTTTCCACCAAACTAATATCTATTCTAATAGATTTGGGTCTCTCATTCACATCTTTTGAAATCTAAAGGGTGAACCTCTCTTTAAAATATCTTCTTGAATTTCAAGTTGAATAAAAAAGTGGTCTGAACCACTCTAGGGAAATATGGAGGCTTTCATAAAGTTCGCCCCCTAGTTCCATTCCCCTACCACTAGGAATCTTTCTAGTTTTTCTGCTATTCTAGTGTGCCCCATTCTTTTGTTTTTCTTGGTGTATACTCTATTTTTTGTAGGTATCTCCCTTAGCATATTCTTATCTATGAAGTCTTGGAAGTCCATTTAAGATCTTATTAGGCTTTGCATCCCACCCTGCTTGTCTAAGTTGTTCAAAGTGGCATTGAAATCTCCACCGATTATGATTTTTTCATATTTTAGCTATTTGAAGGAGGTTGAGATTGTTGCCCAAATATTCCTTTTTTTCCACTGGGGCTATAGGGTCATATACATTTATTAACTTGAAAACTATGTTACCCTGGTAAATTCTTACTGAGACTGTCAATAAATTTTGATTCTCTTCTATGAGATTATAACAAACCGTGGTTGGGTTCCACACTATCCCCAATCCCCTAGAAGGCCCTATTGACTCTTTAAGAATCCATTCCCACCCTTTCCAACATTTCAAGTTATTTTCCTGCTCCTCCTTACTCCATTTTTTCTCTTGGATTAGTAAAATATATGGCTTACTACTATCTATTTTGATGCCTAAAGTGGTTCCACTTGCTAGGGGTTTTCAAGCCCCTAGTGTTCCAACCTATGATTCTCATGGTTTCCTGGGCAGGGGAAGTACGTTCCCATTTCTAAGAATCATTTGGCCCTATTTTTTTTGGCCTTTAGCTAAACTTGCTAGTTTTAGTTTTTCTTTGTAGGGTTTTCATCCTCTTTAACTGGAAGACTTTATCTTTGGTATTTTCCTTACGAAGGGGATTTTTTCAATTCCTCTCTCGGCTGTTATGCCCTGGGTGATCCCATAAAGCTCATTTACAATTTCTGAGAGGAACCGATTTTTGCTGAAATCACATATTTTTAGAAAATATGATGATTTAAGCCTTTAAAATTTCCATTTTAAGGATTCTAATTGAATATGGTTTGATCAAACCACCTTAGATCAAACCCCTTTGGATAGAACCTCCCTTTTTTTAAACAATACCTATAAATGAGTCTCCATTACACCTACCAAAATGCTGCTAAAAAATCAGATTTGATTTACCTTTTGGGGGATAAAATGAATTCATTTAAAATTTATTTCAAATGAGTATGGTAGTCCTCAAAATGAGATATCCCATGAATATAATTTTAATATTTTTTGGTTTTATTATGTATGTGTTTTTTTAGTTTTATTAAACATAGGTTTTTCACCAAAAATCAAGTTCTCTATTTTGCACATGTGCAAAAATAGAAAATTATCAAAATATTTTTAAAAAAAATATGTTCGTGCTGGGTATTGATGTTCTTGATCCATTATAAAAAAAAAATTGAATTTCGATACATACAAAAAAAGTAATGTTGTATACAGTCCGCCTATGTCTGAATTGCAATTGGTTTGACTTCAAAAGTCTATTAAGGAAAAAATATTCAATAAAAAACTATGAGACCAAATGAAAGTGCTAGATATCGTAGTTATAAATCTAAATTCAAAAAAAATAGAATTTTATCCTTCACAATTTTTTTTTTATGTTGTATACAGTGAGCGTCACATTTTAAAAAATTTGTGTTTTGAAAAATAACCAGTTTTCATGGGAGATGGAAAAATAAGTAGAATCTTAGTCCAAAAAAATTGAAAAATATATTTTTAGAATCTATAGACAAAATTTGATGAGACTCTAGTTTAAATAATTTCCAAATTCCTCATGGTTTAGCTGCTATAGGTGGGCGAATGTTAAGATTTAGTTAAAAATAATAATTCTAGTGTCGAGTTTGGCCAAAAATTGTAAACGACTATTGTGGGATCACCCCCCTCCAGATACTCCTTAAAAATCTCATCACAGTCTGACTGAGATTCCATACTACCCTAATCCTGACCCTCCTCCATCCCTTCTTCTAGATCCTTATAGCTAGTGAGTACCTTCGTTGGTGATGTCTCTAGGGCCTTTGGCTTCTGATCAGTCTCACTCCTTTCTATTATTTCCACTCACTGATTCTCAATCCTAATTTTATGTGAGATGGGGAAAACCTTCTTCATATTGAGCATCTAGTCCTAGGAAGATTGGGTGTTCATATTGATCTGACGAGTAATTTCTTTGACTCTCCTCTTCCTGTGAAACCATTGAGTTTATTCCCCCCAACTCTACCTCTTTAGTTCCTGATTTTGGAGGTCTTATTGACTCTATCAATTATTTTTCCCCATATTCGATTGGTGGCCTTGTCTCCAATTTGAATTCCTTGACCTTCTCAAGATCTTTCTCCCATTTGTCTATGGTGGTATTGCTAGTCCCCCCCTTTTATGTGCACTTCTTCTTACCATGCTCTAATGATTTACATTTAGGGCAGATTTGCAGGCTATCTTCTCTACTCACTTTTGGTAACCAAGAGCCCATCTCAGAGATAAGTTCTACCACCTTTTGAAATTCTATACCCTGAGCTTTTGATACACAAATTCAAAAGTAGGATCCTTTTTCCACATCCTCTTGAATATTTTCTACACTTAGTAGTTTTTCTATCTGCCTACCTATCTCTTTTAGGGTTTCTCTTGTCTAGTACTCTGAGGGTAGATTTTATAGTATCATCCATGCCACACTTTTCCCAGTACATTTTTTTCTTGCATTAAAATTCAGATGCCATTCTATAGACTACAATTGGGCACCATCTAGGAAATAAGGTGTTGTTTCTAGGGCCTTATTCCTCCCCTTTTGGTCCAAGAATTTAATCAGGAACCAAGGTAGCTAAATTTTGCAACATGTTAGTGTAGACATGCAAAACTGACATCATACATCTCGCTCTAACTAACATCAAATTCTGCTATTAATTAATTAAAGCAATTTATTGATTAATTCACTAAGTTTCATTAAATAAATCAAAATTATTTAATCAAATCCTTAAAGTTCTTCTCATTTGATTTATCAAATGTCACTTCTTAATATCATCCAAGTTAATTAATCTACATTAATTAACTTCTAATCATGATTATCATTCTCTAGCTTTTGACTCAACTAGAGTCAAATCCAAACTCTTAACTAACCCACCCACTTGCACCAATAAATCATTTATTTGATTTATTATTTCCTCTAATTACATTCAAAATGGAATCAAAATGGAATATTCTTCCAATTTGAATCTTCCCCCCAAAAGGGACTTGTCCCTTCCAACAAGGTTTTAAATGCTATTTGCACAAGTCAACATAGCATTTATTACACCTTTCATCCCCCCAAAACATGTCAAGTCATGCAAAATTCAAATTCAAATTGGCACATTGGCCAAGACTTGCACATTCCTCACCCTCTCACAACTTGACAAGTGGCACCTTGTCATTGGCTTGTGAATTATCCCACATTCATCTAAAATCACTCAATCTCCTACTCTTGAATCTATAAAATGCAAAGCATTTCAACACAAATCAACAACACACAACTCATGCTCATTGTAAGGTTACTCTCTTCATAAGAGAACTAATCTTATTCATCACCACACCATTTTTCTTAGCAATTACATCTTGAGGCAAGGTTGCTCTCTGCATTTGAGAGTCAATCTTGCTCTTCACCATTATTTTGATAGTTTTGCTTATCATGGATTGGGAAAGGGCAACTTCCTACAACACTAAGTTGCACCAATCTACTATGGGATAGGAATGATTCATGTTTTATGCATTGTTCTTATTAGTTGCATTGTTTAACATGATTCTATATTTCATAGGGATGTTTAAGTTTGCTAATTTAAACTAACTTTTGTGCTAACAACATAAAATGGTTTAGGTTGATCTTGCAGATTTTGACATCTACAAAATGGCGCTAGAAGGAGGGCTATATCCATGATAGTTTCAGCATTCGGTTTTAGTTTTAGCATTCAAACTCAGATTGAATCTCTCTAATAGCTTATGCCAGTTTAACATTCAATTTCATTTGCTAAAAGGTTTCAAAAATCTAATGTCTATTGTCTATACTTCTGCATTGTTGTGCTCTTTACTTTTATGACTGCATTCTATCATTCTATTAATAAATTTCTTATTTCATTCCTAAGAATAATTGTATTCACATTTTGCATGTCTTGTTGTGAACTCCCAAATTCAAAACCTTGTCCAACTTCACATGTTTGTCTAAGCTCAAACCTTGAATCAATGGATTTAGTGGTGCTTCATGAGTCTTGGCATTAGTTTAGTCTAGGCAGAATTTTGATCTGCTCCTGTCCCATCAAATGATACTTGATTGAAGTGGAATAGAAAAAGTGTTTATGTAATGAAAGTTTTAGGTAGGCGGTTGCAGAAGGTTCAAGATCCAAATTATGCACCATAGATTTTATTCAGATAAAAACCAGACTGTGGACAAAATACAACAAAAAAATAAAAAAAATAGAAAATTTGTTGTCTCTTTCTTGAATTTCTTTCTGTCAAAGCATATGGGAGCTTTGAAGAAAGCAGTCGTGCAATATACTACAGTCATGTTTGTCCTAAAATGAATGATTCTAATTCCTCTTGCAACCCATCTTTGGTGATGAGACATATCTAACTGCGCAGTTATGCATTTTTATTTTTTTATGTTTTGCGTGTTACCCCAGTCCATGCAGAGGGGTTCTCATCAGAGGCATTCTAGTTGCCTAACGCATTATCTGGGTGTTGCACTATGTCGGTCTCGAATGCCATCAGTGCAACGCCATCCTTGTTCATACTCAATGCATTCTTAAATCTCATGTGTAAGATAACAACCCACACGAACAGTTTTCTTATGAATCCACATGCCATTCCTTACTGCCTTTATCCTCGGTCTATCTCAATATTAGAGCAACACCAAAGTCATTAAACATGCCATTCCTCATTCTCCTTGTTGAGTGAGTCTGTCACAACAACAGCCGATCATCTTTCCTAAAAATTCTTAGCTACTTCTAATAGTAGAGAAACTTTCTATAATCGCCACATCAGTTTCATCATGTTCTATAGATATATCAGATTCTTGATGATAACATACTTACATACTTAGAGAATCCTCGGTTGCCAATAAATCTGCAATTTGTATAGCTCCAGGAATGTGATCTTCATACTATAGTGAGCACGCTGAGACTCCAATGTTTCATACTATAGTGAGCACGCTGAGATGGTGATGCGCAGATAAGTAATGTTGATTTCTTTTAAATTCCATTCTCATTACTTTGGGAAATTCAAAGCGCAGAACTGGTAGTTTTGTGGTATTTAATCAACAATTGCATGCATACAGGTTCCTTTGACTCATGCTATCATTAGGGAAAACACGTGCTTCCTCTAGTTGCACTTTGGCTACAATGAGTTTGGCGCACC
Source organism: Sequoiadendron giganteum (assembly GCA_007115665.2). Lineage (NCBI taxonomy): Eukaryota > Viridiplantae > Streptophyta > Pinopsida > Cupressales > Cupressaceae > Sequoiadendron > Sequoiadendron giganteum. The sequence goes on from CM021101.1 coordinate 143,515,938, forward strand.
ATTCACTGTTATGTAGAGCGTTCTGCAGAAAACCTGAATTGAATTCTCTGCCACACAAACATTAGTATAGCTATTTTATTTCAAAGCAATAAAGGCGCACCATTCACTAGAATTCAAAGATTTAGCTTCTGACAGTAAATATCTTTCAGGCGCGCCATCATTTATGAGGGTGGGATTGTTAGAGTGATTGATTTGATCTGCGTCTTGACTGCTTCTCCACACATTATCTGGCTGATTCCGGATGTCTGAACAAGTTGTCAAAAAGACAAATGTGATTGCAAGCTATCAAAAAGTCTTTGTTGTCGGTGATTGGTCTTCTTCTTATCGTGGAAGACAATAGAATCCTCTGTTTTGGTCATGAATTCACTGCATCTGTCAGTAAAGTCACTTCAGTTGTTGCTTCCTTTTAAATGCATCATAATTATCTACAATGACCTCTTCCTGGCACAACCATCCATGAGAGTAATGCGATTAACAGATGAGTAAAAATCGGTGATTTAAAATAGATACATGCAGGAGGACTGTCAGTTTTCATAAAAGTTGTTTGCTATCGGGTAGTGTGAGGAATGAATTCACAATTAATTTCTCTTTATTTTATTGTTTTATTGAAACACATTGAATCTCTATTTGAAGCAAATTTATATTAGAAAATGGCAAGGTACTTTATTGGAACACATGTATGGTGAAAATGCATTTATTGAAACACATTTATGTGGGAACACATTTTAAATATTTTGTGGACAAGAATTCAAGAAAAGCTTTATGCGTACATCTTAAGCAAGGGGGGGTAAGCCTTGTGAAAACCAAGGATAACTTAAACAGATTAAAGTCATAGAATGGGTTCTATGTTGAGGGTTATAGATCTTGTTAAGATTCTATACTAACACTTGCCCTTCCAATTGCAGATTTGTATAGTTTGAATTAATAATTGCAGGATTCTTATGAATGCTTTATTTATTAGTTCAAAATATTTAGTCTTTACATTTGAAATCATTTAAGTTAAGAAATGAATTTTATTGAATAACTTGATACTCAGATGTTTCCTTTTATCTTGTAGGAAAGGAAGGAAGAGCAATCCCATTTTCACAAGGAAATGTGTAACATTAAAGCATCTTTGAAGCAAGATTGAAGCCTTAAAGCTTGAAATTTACAAAGCATTTTTAAATGCTAGAGCATTCATTTTCTACCTTTGTTTTCTATTTTGAACCAACTCACATTTCTTTTTGGGTTTAAAATTAACCATTTGACTTGATCTTTTCAGCTTGGTTAAAAATTGAACTTAGAGACACTTACTAGATTTCAATTTGGACTTAAAATTGAACAAGGCAACCTTCACACTTGGATTTTGGTGCTTAAAACGAATTCATCACTGCTTTTTGGACTTAAAATGAACAACTGTTTGTCATGCTTTGCAATCTTTTTCACAAAGTAATATCATCAAAAAGACCTATGCGCTTCTCTCGCGCCTCACGGCGACCTTGAGAATCAAAAGTCTTTTTCTGATATTAAGTTGTCAGAAAGATTGCCTCCACACTTCAATTTGGGATCTAAAATTGAACAAAACATGTGAGTGTGAGCACGATATATTGTGGAGGTTCTCCCCTTTGTTTTTCAACGAAGGTTGTGTGAACGACGGGATATGTTAGCTCGCTATTGTTTATCTTAGAGGGCCTGCCTTGTGGGAAAAAGTAATCACCCAAGGGAACGACCCAACCAGGAACACGCTAAAGCCAAGCGACTTCCACCCGGGATATAAGTGTGGATATTGGAACAAAGGCCAATATCACAGGATTATTCCGACGAGATGGACAGCAATGGACTCTCGCCGACGTTGGATAATCCCCCACGAACGGAATGCCCGAATTAGAACCCTTGTTTAGAAATTGGCCAAAACCTTATCTATCTTGTTGGTGCAAGAGGTCATGTCCTCTGAAGCCGCCCCACATAACATGTGGTCTTGTTGTGGAAATGGAAAGTATGCCATGGGAGATTCATGGGTACTAATGCTTGGCTGACCCGAATAAGTGAGTGTCGTGGAGGGGAGCCAGTGTGGTCAAGCATTTAGCCATTCGCACAAGATATGCGCAGCTGGATTTATCCAAGTGGGAACCCAACAAGGTATTGTCTCATAAACCTAGGAGTGTGAAAGTGCTTGGAAAGAACACTTTGCTTGGATTCAAAAAATTTGGAAAACGAACATTCACAAGAGCCTCAAATTTCAAACACCTTGTGAGAAACAAATACTCTTGACGAACTTGGACACTCTTGCTTTCTCTAGGGATCATATCCTTAGAGGTTTCTAAGTGTGCAAATTCTACTATCATTTGTTTCCAAGAAGGATAAACATAAGGAACTTTTGCCCTATTTTCCTCGATTTCCACACAAAGGACCTTGTGGAATGAGAGAGAATGGGACACTAGACATATAAAATGAAAACCTAAGCAAGCAAGTGTCTTGGATAAAAAGAACCTCATTTAACCAAGATAAAAGACAAATTTGATTACACATGTGTTTTCTAACATGATCAAAATCCCAAAACCGAAGTTCAAAAAGCTTAGTCTGAAAGCTAGTGAGGAGTGTCTTGAGATCCTGAATTGTTTGAAAGGTTTACTTTCCTCTCATAGGAAATATAGCATTTTCTTCAACACCGAGGTCTTGTAAGCAAAAGTATCATCTAGGTCAAGTCTAGGATCAAATTCAATCACTTTCATCCATCTCTCAACCATCAAAATCAGTCAAAAATCACCTCATCAACAACTCTTGGAATCTTTGTAAACATCTTTTATGCTAAACTCTTAGGCGAAATCAAATCACTTTGTTTGAATTAACACAACTAGTCAAACCATCATCCTATACACGAGTTTTCTCTAGGATAACACAACTTCCTAGGGTTTACAAGTTCATCTTGTTTGGCTTAAAACACCTAGCCAAATTATCAAATCATCACCTTGTTTGACTTGATGCACTTAGTCAAACTACCATCTTGTAGGAGTTCACTCTTGGATAAAACACATCTTCCTAGAGTTTTACAATTACATTCATCACATTTTGTTTGACTTAACGCACGTAGTCAAACCATCAATCCAATCACGAATCAATCAAATCAAAGTCCTAAAAGTTTAGCATTTCCTTCAAAATTCTTTAAGAGTTCCATTCATCCAAATCACTCATCTTTCGTTATCTCATCCTCATCATCACTTTGATCCTTCAATTATCCTAGTTCTTTGCTTCTTTGAACCTAAGGTTTAGACCGGTCTAAAGGATTAGAGGTTCATCTCTTACATTCGAGAAAATTGATCTTCATTTTATGGTTCAAACTCGATCTCAACACAAGAAGGACATGGAATATAAATTTGATCCATCCATCATGAGCAATTCAAGTCAACCAAACTATCCAAGCCTTGCAATACCATTTGATTTCCAAAGCTTGTACAATGCATACATGGGAGCATTATCTCATACAAACATCAATGGTACAACAAATATGAGCATACCCAATCCAAAGTTTGGAACACCTTTCCCAATGATATATTTAAATCCAAGACCAAATCTGCAAATCTATCAACCAAACACTCAATGCATGAGTTTTCCAAACAACATCATCCCACCAAATCCACACATACCAAGTGCAACTTTACCAAACATGACCATTTCAAATCCACACTTGGTAAACTTTGGGGTCGACATGTTTGCAAATCCCCCTAATGTTGTTCAAAATCCTAGCAATATATTGGCAACTCCATATGTTGATTCAAGTCAAGGTAACACCATGCAAAATCAAAGTTACCTAAATCAAGGAAATATGATTCTAGACCACAACAATGTTCAAATTCAACCTATAATGCCGAATCAAAACATCATACCAAATCATCCCATTTTGCCATCGATATCTCAACAATAGGTGGCAACCATCCAAGCAACTCCAACAATCAACAACATTCCCATTCCACCACCACCGCCACCACCGCCAAAACACAACACGACCAATTCATTCTCCATCATGTTGCAAGCTGCTCAAGAAGCTTCTCACAAAAAGGCACTCCAAGCCCAACAAGCTACACAGCTAGTTGCTCAGCAAGCACAAGCGGCTCAAGTAGCCCAACAAGCGCAAGCGCAAGCAGAATTCTACGCACTATTGCAATCAATCCAAGAAGAAGTAGCACAACAAAGAGCCCAACAAAAAGCATTGTTGGCACAAAAACAACATGATGAACAACAAGCGTTGTTGGCTCAACAGCAAACGCAAGCCTTACTCACCCAACAAAGCTTGCAACAGATTCCCACCGCAATTGTTGAAAACAATGATCAAGAGCTATCCATCAATGAACACATTGAAGATGTTCCCATCTCATTCAATGATCAAATCATCACACACCAAGAGTCACTTTTCAATCACGATCAAAACTCACTGACGATACCCAACAATGATCCAATCCAAGAAACATTAACATCATTTGATCCTATGTTTGAGAACATTGATAATCCCTCCACTAAAATTTTTTGAAAACAATGATCAAGATCAATCTATCAATGAACACTTTGAAGATGTTTCAACCTTGACCAATGATCAAATCAACAAACACCAAGAGCTACTTTTCAATTATGATCAAAACTCACCAATGATGCCCAACAATGATCAAATTCAAGAAGTATCAACATCACTTGATCCTATGGTTGAAAACATTGACAATCTCTCCACTATAACTACTAAAGACCATGATCGAAATCAATTCATCAGTGAACATTGTGAAGATATGTCTACCCCATCTAGTGATCAAATCAACATACATCAAGAGCCATTTTTTAGTCATAATCAAGACCCCTCCTTCAAAGATCTTTTTCAAGGAGTGTTGATGTTATTTGATCCTATTGACATAAACCAAGATCTCTCTACCAATGACCATATTGAAAATGTCTCTACATCACCTTATGAGCTAGAGGACATACCTCAAGAACGTATTCCAAAGCATGATCAAAATCTATCACCAAGGTCTAGCAATGTTCCTTCCCACAACATATTGACATCCTTCAACCTCACGATTGAGACTAGTGAAAGAATCTTTGACTTTACACTTGATCCAAATCCATTCAAAGAACAAGTGGAAATTAAGCCACTTCCCATGCCTAAGGACAATTTCCAAGAACCTACTATAAGCAATCCATCCTTTGAAATTGACCCATGTCAAGAACTTGATCAAAAGCATGGTGAAAGCAATTCCAGAATTAGTCAAAATCAAGAATTTGTATCTCCGAGATACTACAATGATCTAATGGGCACTCTTTTATCTATACAAGATGTCGCAAATAATGACCATATCCACATAGCACATACTCTTCCATCTACCCATGAGATGCTTCCTTTGGATGGACCTGTAGATGATCTTCATTCAAAACAAGAGTCTCATACTCTTGAAATCATTACTGGGAAACAAGAGTCTCCTACTCTTAACATTGGTACACATGATCAAGATATAGAGAAACGCAGAGACATATCAGAAATGGATCATGAAGAAGGCTTTTTACATAAGTCATGAATCAGAAACATCCTATGAAGTGAGTCATGAGGAAGACTTTTGTGTAGATAGCGAAGCATCAACACTTCTTGAAGAAGCACTACAATCTGATATGTCACAAGATCAAGTTGAACATATCAATCAGGAATTTATCCCACATGTGGAGGATCCTATCACTTATAAAGTTGGATCACTCACCTTTCTTAGAGCAAGCTATCTCGTCAATAAAGAAGCTGACACTTTTGAAGATCCGCCACAGGGCAGAGAAGGATTAGCACCTTGTTTCCAAGGTAAATCATATCCTATGGCAAATAAAATGTTTCAACAGATGAATTATCAAGGCAGAGGATTGGGCCTACATGAACAGGGTATCCTAGAACCAGTGCAAATTTTTGGCAATCCTAAGCATCAAGGCCTTGGTTACTCAACAATCAAGGGATCTCAACATATCAATAATACTATCACCATACTAGGGGCAACTTCGTCTCGAGCAAACATCAACATAGGGAGCACAAAGAATCCTTATGATGAAACCAATGCCAATACTACAACCCGCCACGTGCTAAATCTCCATCCACCCATCACCCTATCGATGAATTGGGACCAACAACAAAAGAAAGATTTGAATCAAAGCATGAAGAACTTCATCAAAGAAAAAGAAGCTAAGAAGCATGAAGGAAAAATCAAGTACATATGGATACCAAAGAATACAAAGAAAGATTATCCCTATCAAACCCCATTAGTCGAAGAAACTATGGGCAAAATAAAAAAGGGAAATGTATCCATCAAAGATTTCCGCAAAAGCAAAATAAAGCTTCTCAAGCAACGTACAAAGTGTATCAAGTAGTTGGTCCTAAATCCATGCACACTTTCGTATCCACCCACCATTGCTCATCTTCCCAAGTTTGGAGAGTCAAAGGTTCCAAACTGACAACCAATCCATCTTTTATACCTAAACACACTCCATCCACGCCTCCACGCAGGATATCCAATTCTCATATTCACCATGTATTGGCAGCGACCCTTCATCATAAGGATTCAGAAGGCACTCTATCGCGATGTGCGCACAAAGACAGAGTTAACTCTGGTATCAGCAAAGCAGATCAAGAATCTCAAAATTTGCATTCAAGTGCACGTATCTTGGCAAAGCAACTTCTTCAAATAGGATACCGATGGCACGTTATGATAGAAGCATCAACATCAGCACCACCAGGTGGTTCAGCATCAGCTTAAAATCTCTCAGAAAATACAAAAAAAAATAGAAAAATGTCCTGAAAAAATGGTCACCTTGATGAAAACTTGGCAAATAGGCATCTTGGCAACAACAAAAAAATCAAAAGATCAAAAAATCCAAAAAATCAAAAAAAGGATTGAAAACAGTAAAGAAAAAAATCATCCTCTAGTGAAAACCACTTCAGTGGCGCTTTGGACAAGTACCATGATGAAAACCTGGCAAACAGGCATCATGTGTAGAATCGAGCATCTACGTGCGCCAATTCAGGAGAAATCATCTTATCACATCCATAATGAAGCCAACATTCCATCCATATCATCCATTTATCCATGAACCATTTATCCAATCCATTTTCCATCTGCATCCATACTCCAAGTTATCTTGATCTTGGAAAATTTTGGAGCACACTTTACACTTGTTTATGGTAAACATCTTGACATGGGTCATTTTCATTGATCCCATCCTATCCAACATTGTCTGAGCCTTGAAGCATTATCCAAATGAGCGTTCCTCTATTCGAACACCTTATCTTATCGCAAGATAATCCATATCCATTCGTATCCAAGAATTCACCCATGGCCGGTCAAACATTGCTAGACACTGGGGGCATATATTTGCATCTTGCTTCGAGAATAAATCTTGACCTATATCTTCCCACTTATGTGGTGAACATTGGAAAACATAAAATCAAATTGGTCAAAACATTTGTGAAAAAAAAAAATCCCAAATCACTAGCCCATGGCATATTTTGACAAGAAAACATTCCTTATCAAGCGTTATCCTTCATCGAACATCAATCCAAACAATCAATATCAGTCGCATCTAATGCGCACATCTGTGTCACATCAAATCATCAAAGCTATTTTGTTCCAAACCAAGCTTCATCAATCTTGATCAATCGAATCCAATCAATCATCATCTTGTTTGACTTAACACACTTAGTCAAACTATCATCTTGTGCATGAGTTTACTCTAGGCTAACACAACTTCCTTGGGTTTACAAGTTCATTATCATCACTTTGTTTGGCTTAACACACTTAGCCAAATTATCAAATCCATAATCACCTTGTTTGGCTTAACACACCTAGCCAAATTATCCTTTTTGTACGAGTTTACTCTGGGATAACACAACTTCCTGGAACTTACGAGTGCATTATCACTTTTGTTTGACTTAACACACTTAGTCAAACTATCAATTCATCAATCTGATTGATCAACATTAAGCTTGGTTTTCAACAAAATCCCTAAACAAAGCACTGATATCATATCCGAATCGTCAAAATCATGCGAAAATTCCAAAAACATTCAGAAAAACTCATCAAAAAATTCAAAAACATTCAAAAAATCCATCAAAAATTTCAAAAACATCTAGAAAATTTATCAGAAAATCCAAAAACATCCAAATCATCAAAAAATCCAAAAACATGTCGAAATATCAAAAAATCTTCAACAAAATTCATCATTTAGTCTTGTCAGTCTTTCACCTTGTCGAACTACGTCATCTCTGAGCTTGAACGTAGGAAAGGTTGATCTTTGATCATCCCCCGAGACAGTTTGCGTTCGTCGCATTGGCATCCGTTTTCCCATCTAGTTAGGCGTCTGTCGCATTGGCATTCATTTGCTTATCTTTTCTTTTACAATCAGGTCCGTCCTTATGCATCCGTCACATTGGCAATCCGTTTGCCCATTCATTTATGCGTCCGTCACATTGGCAATCCGTTTGCCAATTCATTTATGCGTCCGTCGCATTGGCAATCCATTTGCCCATTCATTTATGCATCCGTCACATTGGCATCCGTTTGCCCATCTAGTTAGGTGTCCGTCGCATTGGCATTCGTTTGCTTATCTTTTTTACATTTAGGTCATTCTTTATGTGTCCGTCGCATTGGCATCCATTTTCCCATCTATCTCATCCGCAGTCAAGTCAATTGACACAAAATCTAAAAACATTCATAAATCTTGAAAATACCAAAAAAATTTGTAAAACATCTCAAAAATTCCAAAAATAGCCTCAAAACATTTGAAAAAACCAAAATGGTACACCCGTTCCATCTCGCATGCACCCGCAATAATCGTCATTCCTAATAAATCAATCGTCGCCTTCATCCTTTGGTGAAGCAGTCAGACGCAAGTCTAGCAGGTTCCAAAGTGAACACCTAATTGTCAGAGTCTCAAGTCTAGATCAGTAAGCAAGCAAGTTGGTCAACTCGGAGTATCAATAGCTTATCACGCAATCAGTCTCACCAAAACCCTTATCACTACATGTCCTAGGATGAAGCTTTTCTGCGATGGACATAAGCTTCAGGCACCCCACAGTAGTTTAGTCTTGGCTAGCGATACGAAGAACATAAGCTTGTTTGTTTACTTTATTTTAGTCTTTTAGAATTATCTTATTTTGTGCTCATTCCAAGGACCTCTCGATGATGCCTAAACAAAACTGGTTTAGAGAGAAAGGAATGGGGCAACGATCAGTATCTTTTTATCTGCTGTGCTTGTTGGATATTCTTGTAAAATAACTTCATCACACATACTTTGTTTTGTTTGTAGGAAGGATGTTTTAGGTATCTTGTTGACCACATAAGAAGGCTTGCCTTTTTATGTTTTGGCCCGAGATGTCTAGAATATCTGAACTGCATTCTGAATAAGGTTATGTTTGTCAAGTGTGAACAAGAGTACTCCTATCTGATTGTTGAGTCAAAGTCCATCACACTAGGCGCAGCGCCATCCTAGTTCTTAATACCTTGATGCATCGCACCTACATGTGTTATCAAACATAAAGAAAGGTACGCTCTCTCCCATCCCTGGATAAGCAACACATCATCATCATTCATCGTCATATCCAATAAAGTCTTGATGACTAGGAGACTTATTGGACTTATTCATCTTCTTGAATTTAAGGGTTCATCCCTCTCATTCTTCTATCTTCTGTCACGCTAACAATGCATCGATCTTGCATCCGTATTCTCATTTCGCATAATCATGTCATACCATCATATCAAGACAACATCATCCATCTCATCCATCTCACATGCATTGCATAATCATTTAAAGTTGTTTACGATAATATAAATTTGTTATCCTAAGCATCTTCCAAACATATCATTTACATCATCATTATCATATAGTCTCATCATACATACATCCATTTTGAACCTCTTTGTCGTGAGATCCACCTCAAATTGAATCTTTTCGCTTGATCTCTCGAGGGGGCAATGTACTAACGTACTTATTTTCCACTGGGGCATCCGAAAAAACCAAAGAATTTTTTAATTTCGATGCCGACAACATCATTCTCTGAACCAATGCAATGAGTACATTGCTTCAAAGAGGGGCAAAATGTAGACATGCAAAACTGACATCATACATCTTGCTCTAACTAACATCAAATTCTGCTATTAATTAATTAAAGCAATTTATTGATTAATTCACTAAGGTTCATTAAATAAATCAAAATTATTTAATCAAATCCTTAAAGTTCTTCTCATTTGATTTATCAAATGTCACTTCTTAATATCATCCAAGTTAATTAATCTACATTAATTAACTTCTAATCAGGATTATCATTCTCTAGCTTTTGACTCAACTAGAGTCAAATCCAAACTCCTAACTAACCCACCCACTTGCACCAATAAATCATTTATTTGATTTATAATTCCTCTAATTACATTCAAAATGGCATCAAAATGGAATATTCTTCCATTTTGAATCTTCCCCCCAAAAGGGACTTGTCCCTTCCAACAAGGTTTTAAATGCTATTTGCACAAGTCAACATAGCATTTATTACACCTTTCATCCCCCCAAAACATGTCAAGTCATGCAAAATTCAAATTCAAATTGGCACATTGGTCAAGACTTGCACATTCCTCACCCTCTCACAACTTGACAAGTGGCACCTTGTCATTGGCTTGTGAATTATCCCACATTCATCTAAAATCACTCAATCTCCTACTCTTGAATCTATAAAATGCAAAGCATTTCAACACAAATCAACAACACACAACTCATGCTCATTGTAAGGTTACTCTCTTCATAAGAGAACTAATCTTATTCATCACCACACCATTTTTCTTAGCAATTACATCTTGAGGCAAGGTTGCTCTCTGCATTTGAGAGTCAATCTTGCTCTTCACCATTATTTTGATAGTTTTATATTATCCTTAACAACTTGAATGATGATGCAATGCATGTGAAATAAATGTGATGGATGATGTTGTCCTATGATGATATGACATGATTATGTAAGATGTAGGATGGATGCATTGTTAGCATGAAAGAGGATAGAAGAATGATAGGGATCAACCCCTAAATCCAAGAAGATGTAGAAGTCCAACAAGTGCATTAGCCTTTGAGACCTTATTAGATATGATGGCGAATGATGATGATATATTGCTTATCAAGGATGGGAGAGATAAAGAGCATAAACTTAATGTTTGATAACACACATAGGTGTGATGCATCAAGGTATTAAGAACTACGATGGCATGGCACCTAGTGTGATGGAATTTGACTCGAAAATGAGATAAGAGTGCTCTTGTTCACACTTGACATACAAAAACATTGCTAGGACGGACCCAGCAAAGCAAGTATTAGCCAAGTTATTTTACAAGAACATGCAACAAGCACAACAGACAAAAAGATAATGATCATTGCAACATTCCTTTCTCTCTAAACCTATTTTTTTTAGGCATCATCGAGAGGTCCTTGGAATGAGCGCAAAATAAGATAAGTCAAAAATACCAAATAAAGTAAACAAGCAAGCTAATGTTCTTCATACCACTAGCCAAGGCTAAACTACTATGGGTTACCTGATGCTGATGTCCATTGCAGGAAGGTCGTATTTCTAGGACATGTTGTGATCAGGGATTTGATGAGATTGATTTGGATAATAATTGTAGACATGCAAAATTGACATCATACATCTCGCTCTAACATTGTGCATCGAATTCTGCTATTAATCAATTAAAGCAGTTTATTGATTAATTTACTAAGGTTCATTAAATAAATCAAAATTATTTAATCAAATCCTTAAATTTCTTCTCATTTGATTTATCAAATGTCACTTCTTAATATCATCCAAGTTAATTAATCTACATTAATTAACTTCTAATCAGGATTATCATTCTCTAGCTTTTGACTCAACTAGAGTCAAAATCCAAACTCCTAACTAACCCACCCACTTGCACAAATAAATCAATTTATTGATTTATAATTCCTCTAATTACATTCAAAAGGGCATCAAAATGGAATATTCTTCCAATTTGAATCTTGCCCCCAAAAGGGACTTGTCCCTTCCAACAAGGTTTTAAATGCTATTTGCACAAGTCAACATAGCATTTATTGTACCTTTCATCCCCCCAAAACATGTCAAGTCATGCAAAATTCAAATTCAAATTGGCACATTGGCCAAGACTTGCACATTCCTCACCCTCTCACAACTTGACAAGTGGCACCTTGTCATTGGCTTTTAAATTATCCCACATTCATCTAAAATCACTCAATCTCCTACTCTTCAATCTATAAAATGCAAAGCATTTCAATACAAATCAGACACAACACACAACCCATGCTCATTGTAAGGTTACTCTCCACTTGTGAGAACTGATCTTGCTTATCATCACACCATTTGCTTAGCAATATTTTTTGATTGCAAGGTCACTCTCTTCATTTGAGAGGATATCTTGCTCATCATTTGGCATTTTGCTTATCAAGGATTGGGAAAGGGCAACTTCCTACAACACTAAGTTGCACCAATCCAATATGGGATAGATTTGCTTCATTTATTTGTGCTTTAAAATCATTTCATTTGGCATTTCTAGTTGTTTAAATATTTTAATTTAGCATATCTAGTATGGAGCAATATCTCATAGGGTTTGTTAGGTTTTGTCAGGTTAGTTTGATTTGCATAATATACTAACATGTTGCAGAATTTAGCCACCTACAAATGGCGCTAGAAGGAGGGCGAGTGCTTCAATTGCAGGGTTTGTCATAGTTTCTGTTAAAAAAAAAATTACATGGAGATTAAGATACTCATTACCAAATAAGATGGAAAGTGAAGTGCATTGTTTGTAGTTGTCGTACTATCCATGCCTATGCTTTGGTGAGAACGACAAGGGAAGTAAGAATGCCAATCGTTGCACTCAAATCCATTTTGTTGAGTTTTTTTGATACTCACACACTGTAATTATACATGCATACACAAAAACAATGAATTAGCAGACTGTAATGTTCTTCCTTTTGTGCTGTGATGTGTACGGTGAACTTTAAATATGCTTCAATAACTGTTATGTTTTTTTTTTTTTGGTGACTAAAATGAATGAAAGTGCATTACATTAGGAACAAATTTAACTTCTCATTAAGCTACAGGTTTGGCAATCTCTTTTTAGGCGTATTCATAGCTGACACATGTTTGGATTTATCCGGCCAGTAGATATCCTTGTTATTATGCATACATTCATGTATTATTCCAACTAGTTCTACAGTTGCATTCGCCATTTACTACACATCATAGTTAACTTCATTCATTACGTCTGATAACCATCTGGCAATATTTTGTGGAAAAAGATTTCTAAAATCTGCATGCTGCCAGAATGAGTGCTGAGAATATGTTCCTTGTGTGGGACTTCACGGGCATGAGAATGTGATGACCTCTTTTGTATGCTTCGTCCGTTTCCCCAAAAATTTGGATGTAAAGAATGATTCAGCACAACAAACTGCCTATAAGTGTCTGCCTTCTTTTCAAAGCATTAACTATGCATTTATAGCCCGCGCCCTGTCACTTAATTCTTCCGATCAACGCTCTCACTTTCGCAACACCTATATTAAGTATGTCTTGCATGCTACACTCCAAACTCTGTCTTTGTCAGCATCTATGCTAGCAGGATAAGATTGCGACTGCATTTGTAAACTTCCTCAAAAAATATCAGCTCTTGTGACATATCAAACCTTTTTCTAGCTTGCTTCTAAGCAATCCAGGGCAGATGTCCCTTTTCTTCAGGCAAGAACTATCAGCTGTGTTAAGTATTGTATGTTCTGTTGTCATTGACTAGGTTCGGTTATGGCTGTGTGACTGTGATTGCTAGTATCGCCAACAAATTTGCAGTTGTTATTTTTGACATGGTCTTTAATATCATTATAATATCTTCTCGTCTTAATTGACCTACACACATATCTCACACATGAAGTTCGCTTGTGTAAGCCCACAAAAGACCTGTGGTGTCACCAGTCTTTTCACTCTGTGTGCTTTCTTATCATTGTCAGACGCTCTTGTTCTCTAACCAAGCAACCAAGCTTCATTCGCAGAGATAGATAACATGGAGGGAAGGATCGCTTAGTCCAAATAAATATCAATCCAAGCTATTTACTGTTGCATGATTTGAAAGGCCACGGTCAACAGCTATGGAGTTTGGTTTTACATCCAATCACATTAGCTATAAATTTTGTAAAAGTCATGCTTTGGTACATCCTGATGGGTAAGTAATTTATGTGGGAGTTACGTATGGAAACAACAACAGATTCATACATTTAAAATATCCAGGTGGGATGAAAACAGTCATAAAAGACTTTAAATTGATAAGACATCGTTTTTATGAAAGTAGGAGTAATTATTAGATTCTGATTTCCTTTTAGCTTGTGCAGGAAAGTAGATGACAAGCAAGGAAAGTGAGTGGAAGCCTAGTTAGAGTCAAATGTATTCCAACACATATGCCCTGTACTGGCTGCATGTTGGCATAGGTTGAGGAATTTGGTTCACACCTGATAAAATGCATTCACTCGAAAGTTCTTCCAAGCTTCTTTAATAAAGCATTGTGCACGGGTTCCTCCATTAGTGCATTATGACAAAAGGGAGTAGAATTTGAATTTACACTGGCCGAATTGCGTTTATTATCTTTACACCTACCAATTGCTTTGTCTTGGAAACCTTTCTAGCTGAGTTTGCGCCTGCCTATTGCATCTACTTATCATTACGCTTTGAGGGATGTCTATGCATAGTACATGGATAGGTGAAATTTAGTAGGGATGTCAATCAGCTGTAAAAGCATGATACAACTACGATCATTAAGATAGTATTGGAAAGATAGCAACAGGTGAATGGAATAAAGTGGTCTGACAAAATGGTTAATGAGGATCTAAATTTGTGGGCTCGGTTATTGTGTTTGGTCTTTGATGAGACTTCTATCTACCTACCAGTGATGAGCACTCTAGGAGTCTACTTGTGTTGATTTAGGCATGGCTTATTCAAAGCCATCATCATGTTTGTCTTTCGCGGTGAAATTTTTTAGTGCAAAATGTATTTATTTTATTTGGTTGTCATGATCAAGTTCATAGAAGGTAGCTGGTTAGTTCCATCTCTACTTGAATGATAGTCATTTGCTACAATCCAAATTAATACAAATTTAACGTTGAAATTTAAGGACAATTTTTAGTTCTCTTAACTAGCATGGTAGTGGATGAATTAATATTATTGTCCTACCTTTGAGTTTAGGCTAAAGGAGTGTATCTATGCTAATGTCTTGTCTATATTGCATTAAAAATCTCAGATTACAAGTGGCCCATGCTACTTTTTCTTGTCATAATTAGAATACATTCAAAATTGAAAATATCAACTCAAGCAATATAGTTTTTTCTAAATTAGGTGATTATTAATGCATGATTTAGACATCTTTTATAAGTTTTGGAGGAGGAATTATTGCATTAACGGATGTCATCGAATGCAATCATTTTATGATAAATTGTCATTAAATCTTATGAAATAAGACTCATTTCTAAGATTTTAATTGGTGATGTTTGACAGGTTAGCGTTGAAGATTGACTTTGGAATCAAGCAAAAACAAAGATGAACAAAGTGGAATTGAAGATTTTTGAGAACAAAACTTGGAAAATAGCATTTTTTAATGCTTGATTTGACAATCTTAGAGCTTCCATTTACTACCCTTTTTTTCTGTTTTTAGCTAACTCACCTTTCAATTTGGGCTTAAAATCAATCAATGGCTTGATCTTTTCAAAGTTGGTTAAAATTGAACCTTAGAAACACATACTAGAATTTCAATTTGGACTTAAAATTGAACAAGGCAAACTTCACATTTCATTTTGGTGCTTCTAAAACGAACTCATCATTGCTTTGAGGAATTTAAAATTGAACATGTGTACTTTGTGTTTTGTAAACTTTTTTGCAAAGTAGTGTCATTTAAAAAGGCGTATGCGCTTCTCTCGCTTCACGGCGATCTTGAGAATCAAAAGTCTTTTTGATGACCCTAAGTTGCATAAAAGATTGCCTCCACACTTCAATTTGGGATCTAAAAATTGAACAAATCATGCGAGTGTGAGCACGATATATTGCGGAGGTTCTCCCCTTTGTTTTTCAACGAAGGTTGTGTGAACGACGGAATATGTTAGCTCGCTTTTGTTTATCTTAGAGGGCCTGCCTTGTGGGAAAAAGTAATCACCCAAGGGAACGACCCAACCGGGAACACGCTAAAGCCAAGCGACTTCCACCCGGTATATAAGTGTGGATATTGGAACAAAGGCCAATATCACGAGGATTATTCCGACGAGATGGACAGCAATGGACTCTCGCCGATGTTGGATAATCCCCCACGAACGGAATGCCCGAATTAGAACCCTTGTTTAGAAATTGGCCAAAACCTTATCTATCTTGTTGGTGCAAGAGGTCATGTCCTCTGAAGCCGCCCCACATAACATGCGGTCTTGTTGTGGAAATGGAAAGTATGCCATGGGAGATTCATGGGTACTAATGCTTGGCTGACCCGAATAAGTGAGTGTCGTGGAGGGGAGCCAGTGTGGTCAAGCATTTAGCCATTCGCACAAGATATGCGCAGCTGGATTTATCCAAGTGGGAACCCAACAAGGTATTGTCTCATCAACCTAGGAGTGTGAAAGTGCTTGGAAAAAACACATTGCTTGATCTTGAAAACATTTGGAAAACAAACATACACAAAAACCTTGAAATTTCAAACACCTTGTGGGGAACAAATACCTATTGACGAACTTGCCCACTCTTGCTTTCCCTAGGAATCACATTCCTAGAGGTTTCTAAGTGTGCAAATTCTATCATCATTTGTTTCCAATAAGGATAAACATAAGGAACTTTTGCCCTATTTTCCTCGATTTCCACACAAAGGACATTGTGGGATGAGAAAGAGAATGAGACATTAGACATATAGTTTGAAAACCTAAGCAAGCAAGTGTCTTGGATAAAAAGAACCTCATTTAACCAAGATAAAAAGACAAATTGGATTACACATGTGTTTTCTAACATGATTTCCCGCAAGATCAAAATCCCAAAGCCAAAGTTCAAGAAGCTTAGTCTAAAAGCTCGTGAGGAACGTCTTGAGAGACTTTTCAAATTCAGGGAAAGATTGGTTTATAACTTTTACAGAAAAGCCTCAAGGAACAATCCAGCATTATATGCATTTTATTGTCAACAAAATCCCGAATTGTTTCAAAGATTTGCATTTCTCCCATAGGAAGTCAAGCATGTTCTTCAACACCGAGGTTTTGTAGAAAGAGAGTCACATCTAGGTTAAGGTTCAAGATCAAAGTTGTCATTCCCATTCATTCATCCATCAAATCAAAGTCTCATTTCATCATCAAACCTTTTTGAGAACTCTAGAATCAAACATCACACTAAACTTAGAGGGCTAAATCAACATCATCATATCTTGGCTTAACACACTTAGCCAACATAGTCTCAAATCATTGAACAAATTTTCTTTGAGATAACACAACTTCTTAAAGTCTATTAGTTCTCCAAAACATTGGCATAACACACTTTGTCAATTCATCCATTTTTGTGCAAGTTCCCTTAGGATAACACAACTTCCTAGGGAAAACAACTTCACAACCAATCT
The DNA here is from genome assembly GCA_007115665.2 of Sequoiadendron giganteum. Taxonomy (NCBI): domain Eukaryota; kingdom Viridiplantae; phylum Streptophyta; class Pinopsida; order Cupressales; family Cupressaceae; genus Sequoiadendron; species Sequoiadendron giganteum. The sequence goes on from CM021101.1 coordinate 143,533,553, forward strand.
TGTTTGACTTAACGCATCTAGTCAAATTATCACATTCAAATCAAATCAAAAGCCCTTTCAAAGTTTAGCACATACATTCAAAAAGTTTTCCAAAGGTTTCATTCACTCATCTCATCCATTTTAACCCATCACCATCATCACCATCTTTGATCTTTTAGCTACCCTAGTTCTTCTCTTTTTGGACTTAAAGGATTAGGATCGAACAAATCCCTATTTTTATGGTCCAAACAAGATCTCAACACAAGAAGGACATGGAGAATATCAGAGACATATCAACTTCTATGGACATGAGTCATCTAAATATCGAAGTGAACCTAGCAGGATCAAGCAATCCCCCAAGCAACTCTCCCGTATCATCACAAAATCTTCAAGAGGAGAGTCATCAAGAGGACGACATAAATGAAGACATAGGGATGACACCAGAGGAAATCATGGAAATGATTCAAAATCCTAAGAACCATAAAATTGTTAGTGCTATGTTCAAATGCATAAATTCAATAGAAAGAGGAGGGGACATGCCCCCTCCCAACCTTAACACAAGCACTAGTGCAGTTGCATCCCCGTTGTCAAACATCAATCAAGAAGTACCTTGCATCACCTCAATCATCACACCAACCTCCCCGATTGTGAACAAGGGGAGTGCCATGTTCCAAGAATTGCAAGAACACCGCCTTGTGGCTAATGAAGAAGCAATCATCACCCCTACATTTATTCCGGAAAACTCATTTCACCCTTACATCCCACTCACATTTCATAATCCCACTGGTTCATCCTCATTTCACGCCACACCAGCTTATCAATTGAACATACCAACTCCCCCACCGCATGAGGAAGTTGGTTTGCTTGGAACGACAGAAGCTATCAATCCTTTCTCTTTCCAAAGTGGTGCGTCATCCCTTCCCCCGCTTCCTTTCACATCTGCATCGCCTCCTGGAATAGGTCTTCCACCTTTAACCATCAAAAATTTTGCTAATCCAAGCAATCTGACCACCACTTTGAACCCGCTTCTTTTGCCCATATCCTCACAACAAATCGCAACCATTCCTGTCACCACGGTTAATGCATCTATTGGTCCTCAAGTCTCCCAAAGCATGCCTCATCAAGGACCAATTGTCTCAACCACCCCGCCCACAACCCAAATCACAGTCACAACCACAATCCCTCCACCCGCCACGACAGTTGGCATGATTCCTGCTCCACCACCAATCCCACCGCCAAAACACAACATGACCAATTCATTCTCCATCATGTTGCAAAATGCACAACAAGCTGCCCACCAAAAGGCACTCCAAAAACAACAAGCCACACAAGCGCAAGCACAAGCTCAAGCTCAAGCACAAGCCGCACAAGCGCAAGCACAAGCTCAAGCTCAAGCACAAGCCGCACAAGCGCGAGCACAAGCACAAGCTCAAGCTCAAGCACAAGCCGCACAAGCACAAGCACAAGCGCAAGCGCAAGCTCAAGCCCAAGCTCAAGCTCAAGCCCAACAAAAGACACAAGCTCAATACCAAGCGCAATTGCAAGCAATCCACCTGCAAGCCTACCACCAAGCCCTGCAAGACTTTCAGGCACAACACCAAGCTAAACAACAAGCTTTATTGGCACAACAGCAGCTCGACCAACAACAAGCATTGTTGGCAAAACAGCAGCTAGACCAACAACAAGCGTTACTAGCTCAGCAACAACTTGACCAACAGCAGGCTTCATGGGAACAACAGCAGATGGACCAACAGCAAGCGCTATTGGAACAGCAACAGCAAGATCAACAACAAGCGTTGTTGGCACAAATGCAAGCTTACCAACAAGCCCTAAACGCACAACCAAGCTCGCAGCAAACGCAGACCAGTACGCTCCCCACCCATCAAACACCTCCAACACCTCACCACTCATTCATCCCACCCCCCGACCCAAGCAAGGATGTCGCAACACAGATCAAATTGCTTTCGCAGCAGGTGTTGGACTTGCAAGCAGGAAAAACCACAAGGACACCAGGAAACTTGTGCCCTTATCCATTCGATAGAAGTCTCACCATGGTACCATTTCCAAAGGGATTCGAGATCCCCAAATTTGATAAGTACAATGGAACGGGCAACCCTGAAAACCACGTCAGGGAATTTCAGGTGCACTGCATGGAAGTCGCATATGATGACACGTATCTAATGCGGCTCTTCCCCCGAAGCCTGACTGGTCCAGCTATGGAATGGTTTTCTCGCCTACCCACGGGCATTAAAACATTCGAGGAAATTGTGGAGGCTTTCCTTAAAAATTACGCTTTTAATATGGGTGCGGATGTCAGTTTAGAAGAACTATCTGCACTCAAACAAAGAAGAGGAGAGTTATTTGCATCCTTCTTGCAAAGATGGCGATCCAAGGCCAATCAGAGCAAGTGGGCCATGCCAGAGGAACAACAAGTTTGCACCATCATAGCCAACTTAGATGAAAACCTGGCGTTCTACCTAAAAATGCAGTGCATCACATCTTACGATCAACTAATTCCAAAGGCGCTCAACATCGAAAGAGCCCTTACTGCGCGAGGAGGCGCACCTACATTCACTCCACCGCAGGATAACCGCCCGTCCAACAACTACAATGATAAACCTCGAACATGGTCGAGGAACAAAAATATCACGAACGACGGCGTGGTTGATGCTAAGGTAGTCATCAGTGCTCCTAAGCAAAATACCCAAAATCATCATCATCCGCAAACTCATAACCACAACAATGTGCAGGCTAATGCGGTAGTAGCACAGTCACAACCACCTTCCACTAGCCAAGTCAACAATGTGGGTAATCAAGGAGGACCACCTCCCCGCAACAAGTTTCCCCCCAAGAGGAAGTTCACAGCCCTTGGCGAATCGATTGAGTCTGTCATGAAGAAATTGGTCAAAGAAAACCTAATCAAAATTTCTAACTCCGAACAATACACAGAGCCCATGACCAAACCGCCGTGGTACAACGAGAATCTCCTGTGTGACTTCCACAAAGTTAAAGGACACACCACCGCCAACTGCATGAGACTCAAGAATATCATCCAAGACCTCATCGAGGATAAGGTCATCAACATCGAGCAGCCGGCGGAAACCAAGACCTAAAAATCTACACGAATCCGATGCCGAATCATAATCAGGGAAATAACCAAGGGAATAATAAGGGTAAACAAAAGTATGCTAGTGCCAATCTAGTATACGAGGAGATAGTCGGATGTGTCGACGAGTTGGTCACTGTCATAAATATCAAGGGAACCAACAATGACTGTGGAGTCACCACACGAGGCGGAAAAGTTACCATTGCCGGGGCACCTGCTAAGACCCCCATTACCAACACAAAGGCCGTCCCCTATGATTACAATGTAATTGACCAACTGAAGAGAACACCCGCACAAATATCCATCATGGAATTACTAAAAATCTCCGCCGCTCATCGACAGATCCTGGATGAAGCACTAGCTGCCTCTACCGTCGCTGCTACCCTTGACACAGAGCAATTTCAGGCTATGGTAGGTAACATCGTTACCCCGAATCTCATCACATTTTCGGACCAAGATTTCCCCCCGCAGCCATCTCATAACCGGGCACTTCACCTCCAAATCCTAGTTCATAAAAAGAAAGTCAAGCGAGTCCTGGTAGATGGTGGTGCAGGTCTTAATATTTGTTCTCTGAAACTTATAAAGAAATTGGGATTCGCCGAGGATTCCATCAATAAAAACAAAAGTATCACCATAAGAGCATATGATGACCAAGAAAGAGTGTCTCAGGGCACTATCAAGATCCCCATCCAAGTGGGGCCAGCAACCATGGAAACAACTTGTCAAGTTCTTGACCTTGATTTGCCATACAACATCCTCCTGGGACGCCCATGGATACACGGAATGAAGGCAGTGGCCTCAACCTATCATCAGTGCATTAAGTTCTCATATCAAAATGAGGAGGTTACCATATATGGGGATCCCGAACCCTTCGCCTATTGCAAAAACTTGGAAGCCAAGTTTTACAAGATCCCTCAAGTACCTAAAAATGATGAAGGACCATCCACTTCATACATAGACCCAGCTAATCTCGCCTCCACTTCTGCGACAGAGACACCCGCCATCCCCGACATATCCGAGATCAAGAACATGATACAGGACAATGGATGCGGTGATTATAGAATGAAGAGAAATGCTTTTGTTGTAGGAGAGTTACCACAATCTCCTAGATCACATGGGCAACCACAATTGACTCAAACACCTGTCCGCACTAGAACAGAACCCTCTGGATTCCACAGTTGGGGGGATCTCAGTCAAGAAAATGTGGATGAGGAGGACATCACAAACACTCTGTACCAAGATGAAAGACCCACTCCCACCCTACCCATGGAGGAAACAAACAGAGGGTTACAAATGATGTTCGGCATGGGCTATAACAGGAATGAAAGCCTAGGAAGAAATAGTGATGGACGGTTGGAGCCCATCATTGTAGAAAGAAGAACGCAGAACCTTGGCCTCGGCTGTACCCCTCCGAGTATAACTGTGCGTGGCAAAAGTGTTCCTAATAGGGCAGTCAGGTCCTCTCCTCGGGTCTCGACAACTAATCTTAGATTACCCGTGTCCACAGGCCTACCTCTCGATAACTTCACATTTGACATAACTGACGTTTGTAGTAGCAGTGACGACGATGACACCATAGGTGGCCTACCTAGGCTCTTTGAAGATTCCACCTTACTAATGATTAGTGTCTCACCCGCTGAGCCAATCCAACAAACCCACCAAATCCACTTAGTATACCCCCAACTCATCGATCACGACCAACGGGGACCGCCGATTCTAGACTCATTCGAAAACGATGAGGCTCTCTCCGAATTCATGGGACTAAGGGATACTGTTCCATGTGGAGATCACAAGGCAGGATTTGATATCACTCTAGACACACAAGCATACTATGGGGAGACGATTGAGTCTTTCAGTCGCAAAAGAAAAAGAATAAGCTCAGAGTTATTGAGTGAAAACCACACTGTGGCACTCTCTAACCATAAAATAGTAAAAATAAAGGACGCATCCAATGGCAAAAACCTCTCTGAGGCGCCAGAGGATGAAGGATTCAATCTCCCCCTACTGCTCTACACCAGGAGAAGTCAACAGTATTGGCAGAACAGTGCAACCCGGTCAACTTAGGAACAGAATCAGAACCACAAATTACCTTCTATGCAGAATCCCTCCTAGAAGAAGAACAAAAACTACTAGCAGCTTTCCTAAAGGAGAGAAAGGTAAATTTTGCGTGGACCTATGCAGACATGCCAGGCCTGGATCCTGAAATAGTAGTGCATCATTTGGCCGTTCACCCCGGAGCAAAACCAGTTAGACAGAAGCTAAGGAAGATGCACCCACAAATAGCCTTGCTTGTAAAGATTGAGCTACAGAAACTTCTGGATGTTGGCTTCATACGCCCGATTGACTATCCAGAATGGGTATCTAACCTCGTACCAGTCTCAAAACCGAAAGGGGGCATCCGCATCTGCACTGATTTCAGAGACCTAAACAAAGCATGTCCCAAGGATGACTTTCCACTACCCAACATTGACATGATAGTGGATATGACGGCCGGACATGAGATGCTTTCCCTAATGGATGGTTTCTCGGGGTACAATCAGATATTGATCGCAAAAGAAGACCAACACAAGACAGCATTCACATGTCCATGGGGCACCTACTGCTGGAATGTAATGCCATTTGGGTTGAAGAATGCAGGAGCTACCTATCAAAGAGCCATGACATTAATCTTCCACGACATGATCCACAAAACAGTCGAAGATTATGTAGATGACATACTTGCTAAATCAAAGAAGAGACAAGACCATATAGCAACTCTAAGTGCTATCTTTGACAGGCTCGAACAATATAAGGTTAGACTCAACCCGAAGAAGTGTGTCTTTGGGGTGCAATCAGGGAAGCTGCTAGGATACATAGTTTCAATGAGAGGGATAGAGGTAGACCCTGCAAAGGTAAAAGCAATCCTTGAAATGAAAGCACCAAGAATGTTGAAACAACTAAGAGGATTGCAAGGAAGACTCCAGTCCATCCGAAGATTCATAGCACAATTGGCAGATAAACAGATTGCCTATTCACACCTACTTCACAAGGGAGTAGCTTTCAGATGGGATGACAAATGCGAGCAAGCATTCAACAAAATAAAAGAATATCTACTTACACCACCTGTATTGATGCCACCAATTGTGGGGAAATCACTAATCCTATATATCTCTGCAACAACAGCCGCCCTGGGGGCCCTTTTAGCCCAACATGATGAAAAGGGAACCGAGCGGGCTATCTACTACATCAGCAGAACAATGGTGGGACATGAGCTCAATTACACGTCAATAGAGAAAGCTTGCCTAGCATTGGTATTTGCGGCTCAGAAATTCAGACACTACATGCTAGCGCACCAAATCAAGTTGATTGCCAAAATAGACCCTCTAAAGTACCTATTGACAAAAGCAGCACTTACAGGTAGAATGGCTAAGTGGGTAATGATATTATCTGAACATGATATCGAGTATGTAGAACGAAAAGCCATAAAAGGACAAGTCATTGCGGATCAGCTGGCAGAAGCTCCCCTCTACACAGATAATCCACTCATATCAGAATTCCCAGATGAGTCCCTTTTTAACCTTGATGCAACAGACCACTGGAAGCTATACTTTGATGGCTCTCACACACAACATGGGTCAGGAGCTGGTGTGTTTTTCATCACGCCGCAAGGAGACTGCATACCTAGATCATACAAGCTGGCATTCCCTTGTACGAACAATATAGCAGAATATGAGGCTTTGACCATAGGACTCAAGATTGCAGCACAATGGCGAATCATGGCACTAAAAGTCTATGGCGACTCGCAACTTATCATCAACCAAGTCAACGGCGAATACCAAACCAAGGATGATAAGCTCACACCATACAAGAAGGTGGTAGAAAGCCTCAAGGAATCTTTCATCGATATTACCTTTGAGCAGATACCAAGGACAAACAACAGAGCAGCTGATGCAATGGCGACAATTGGATCCTTACTCGACATCCCTCGTAACGTCTCGAAACATGAATTCCTCGTAGAGCAGCTTCTCGTACCCACATTCGAGGTACCAGAGTCAGAATACGCATGTGAACTCGTTGGTCCTGGTGATCTTTGGTATCATGATATATACACCTACCTAAAGTTAGGAATCCTCCCCACTGACATCACCCCAAACCTAAAACGCACTTTCATCAAAAGAACTTCACGATTCGTCATCCTAGGAGAGACCCTCTTCCGTAGGAGTACCGATGGAACCCTGTTACGTTGTTTAAAACCCGAGGAAGCCCTGACTGCTCTAACTGAGGTACACAATGGCACGTGTGGGTCACACTCAAGTGGTATGACCTTGGCTAAAAAGTTGCTAAGAACAGGGTACTACTGGCCGACGATGGAAAAAGAGGCACACAATTTTGTCAAAAAATGCTTGCAATGCCAACAGCATGGAGATCTTATTCATGCACCAGCTCAAGAACTGCATCCTATTGTTACACCTTGGCCCTTTTCACAATGGGGGCTTGATCTCATTGGTAAAATATCACCCACCTCATCCAATGGCCATAAATTCATTATCACCGCCACCGAATACTTCACTAAGTGGGTCGAAGCAATTCCCATGACCTACATCACCGGAAAGCAGATATCCAAGTTTATCCTGAATTACCTCATTTGTCGGTACGGTGTCCCCCAATCCATTATCTCTGATAATGGGACGCCCTTCAAGAATCAGGATGTCCGTGACTTGTGTGAAAAATTCAAAATCAAGCATCGCTTTTCCACTCCATATTATCCACAAGGCAATGGCCAAGCAGAAGCTACAAATAAAACCATTTTGAAAATCCTCAAGAAAACAGTCAATGACTCTGGTCGTGACTGGCATCTGCAGTTAAATCCCGCCTTATGGGCCTACCGCACCAGCATCCGCACGCCAACAGGCGCCACCCCATTCTCTCTGGTCTACGGATCAGAGGCCATACTCCCCATTGAGATCGAGCTCCCATCACTAAGGATATCACTGCAAAACCTTATCACAGATGAGGAATACAGGGTCACAAGACTCAATGAGCTGGAATTACTAGATGAAAGGTGCATGGATGCCCTTAATCATCTACAAGTGTACCAGAATCGCCTAAAAAGGAGCTACAACAAGAACATCAGACAACGCACTTTCCAAGTTGGTGACCTCGTGCTGAAAGAAAACCAAAAGAACGTGCCAAATCCAGATACAAAGGGAAAATTTGAGCCCAACTGGCTGGGACCTTTCATCATCACTGCAAGTTACACATCAGGGGCATATCAACTAGCAACACCAGAAGGCGAGCCTCTGCAGGAGCCTCTGAATAGCTCTCATCTCAAAAAGTTTTATGCCTAAACATTGCAAGGTATAGAACCAGAAAATACAAAAACAATCAGAAAAAGTCCTGAAAAAATGGTTACCTCGATGAAAACCTAGCAAACAGGCATCTTGGTGACAACAAAAAAAATCAAAAGATCAAAAAATCCAAAAAAAATCAGAAAAGGATTGAAAAATAGTAAAGAGAAAAAATCGTCCTCTAGTGAAAACCACTTCGGTGGCGCTTTGGGCAAGTACCTTGGTGAAAACCTGGAAAACAGGCATCAAGTGTAAATAAAGTACCTTCCCCATCTTTCAGGATCTGCACAACTCATCCACTCCATCACATTCCACTTATCCGCTCACATCCATACCATAGCCTGCATTGGTATCTGTACTATATTCCACCATTGGAACTACTTGGCATTTCAAAGGTCAGTCTGTCCTGCCTTTATCAAAGTAGTCTATCGCACCACACTGGGGGCACGTTCTCACAAAATCAGATCGAATTCGTGTATATTCTCGTGATCTTTTTCAAAATTCATCAAAAATTCCAAAAACATTCAGAAAACTCATTCAAAAAACCAAAAACATTCAAAAAATCATCAAAAATCCAAAAACATGTCGAAATATCAGAAAATCTTCAAAAATTTCATCATTAAGTCTTGTCAGTTTTTTCTACCTTGTCAAACTACGTCGTCTCTAAGCTTGAACGTAGGCAAGGGTGATCTTTGATCATCCCCCGAGACGGTTAGGTCAGTCCTTTATGCGTCCGTCGCATTGGCAATCCGTTTGCCCATTCCTTTATGCGTCACTCGCATTGACAATCCATTTGCCCATTCATTTATGCGTCCATCGCATTGGAAATCCATTTGCCCATTCATTTATGTGTCTGTCCCATTGGCAATCTGTTTGCCCATTCATTTATGCATCCGTCGCATTGGCAATCCGTTTTCCCATTCATTTATGCGTCCGTCGCATTGGCATCCGTTTGCCCATCTAGTTAGGCGTCCGTCGCATTGGAATTCATTTGCTTATCTTTTTTACATTTAGGTCATTCTTTATGCGTCCATCGCATTGGCATCCATTTTCCCATCTATCTCATCCGCAGTCAAGTCAATTGACACAAAATACCAAAAACATTGGAAAATCTTGAAAATACCAAAACATTTGTAAAACATCTCAAAATTCCAAAAACAGCCTCAAAACATTTGAAAAAACCAAAATGGTGCATCCATTTTATCTCGCTTTCACCCGTGATTGTCATCACTCATAATAAATCATCGTCATTTTCACCCTTTGGTGAGTTAGTCAGAAGCAAGTTTAGCAGGTTCTAAAGTGAACACCTAATCGTCAAAGTCTCGAAGGTCTAAGTCAGTAAGTTAGCAAGTTGGTCAACTCGGAGTATCAATAGCTTATCACGCAATCAGTCTCACCAAAACCCTGATCACTACATGTCCTAGGATGAAGCTTTCCTGCGATGGACATAAGCATCAGTTACCCCACAGTAGTTTAGTCTTGGCTAGCGATATGAAGAACATCAGCTTGTTTGTTTACTTTATTTTAGTCTTTTAGACTTATCTTATTTTGCGCTCATTCCAAGGACCTCTCGATGATGCCTAAACAAAACTAGTTTACAGAGAAAGGAATGGGGCAACGATCACTATCTTTTTATCTGTTGTGCTTGTTGGATGTTCTTGTAAAATAACTTGGCGAATACTTTCTTTGTTGGGTTCGTCCTAGCAAGGTTTCCGTATGTCAAGTGTGAACAAGATCACTCCTATCTGATTGCCGAGTCAGAGTCCATCACACTAGGCGCAATGCCATCCTGGTTCTTAATACCTTGATGCATCGCACCTATGTGTGTTATCAAACATAAAGAAAGTTACGCTCTTTATCTCCCATTCCTAGATAAGCAATACATCATCATCTTTCATCATCATCTATAATAAAGTTGGCTTGTTGAACTTCTGCATCTTCTTGGATTCAAGGGTTGATCCCTCTCATTCTTCTATCCTCTTTCACGCTAACAATGCATCCATCCTACATTTGCACTCTCATCCTGCATAATCATGTCATATCATCATCCATCTCATCCATCTCACATGCATTGCATAATCATTTAACATGTTTAGGATAATATAGATTTGTTATTCTAAGCATCTTCCAAACATCTCATTTACATCATCATTATCATCCATACATCCATTTTGAACCTCTTTATCGTGAGATCCACCTCAAATTGAATCTTTTCGCTCGATCTCTCGAGGGGGCAATGTACTAACGTACTTATTTTCGCCGAAGCATCCGAAAAATTAGAAATTTTTTAATTTTGATATCGGCGGAATCATTCTTTTAACCAATGCAACAAGTACATTGCTTCAAAGAGGGGCAAAATGTAGACATGCAAAATTGACATCATACATCTCACTCTAACATCGTGCATCGAATTCTGCTATTAATCAATTAAAGCAGTTTATTGATTAATTTACTAAGGTTCATTAAATAAATCAAAATTATTTAATCAAATCCTTAAAGTTCTTCTCATTTGATTTATCAAATGTCACTTCTTAATATCATCCAAGTTAATTAATCTAAATTAATTAACTTCTAATCAGGATTATCATTCTCTAGCTTTTGACTCAACTAGAGTCAAAATCCAAACTCCTAACTAACCCACCCACTTGCACAAATAAATCAATTTATTGATTTATAATTCCTCTAATTACATTCAAAAGGGCATCAAAATGGAATATTCTTCCAATTTGAATCTTCCCCCCAAAAGGGACTTGTCCCTTCCAAGAAGGTTTTAAATGCTATTTGCACAAGTCAACATAGCATTTATTGCACCTTTCATCCCCCCAAAATATGTCAAGTCATGCAAAATTCAAATTCAAATTGGCACATTGGCCAAGACTTGCACATTCCTCACCCTCTCACAACTTGACAAGTGGCACCTTGTCATTGGCTTGTAAATTATCCCACATTCATCTAAAATCACTCAATCTCCTACTCTTGAATCTATAAAATGCAAAGCATTTCAACACAAATCAGACACAACACACAACTCATGCTCATTGTAAGGTTACTCTCCACTTGTGAGAACTGATCTTGCTTATCATCACACCATTTTCTTAGCAATATTTTTTGATTGCAAGGTCACTCTCTTCATTTGAGAGGATATCTTGCTCATCATTTGGCATTTTGCTTATCAAGGATTGGGAAAGGGCAACTTCCTACAACACTAAGTTGCACCAATCCAATATGGGATAGATTTGCTTCATTTATTTGTGCTTTAAAATCATTTCATTTGGCATTTCTAGTTGTTTAAATATTTTAATTTAGCATATCTAGTATGGAGCAATATCTCATAGGGTTTGTTAGGTTTTGTCAGGTTAGTTTGATTTGTATAATATACTAACATGTTGCAGAATTTAGCCACCTACAATAATCTATTGATACTCTGAGTTGACCAAATTGTTGACTTACTGATCTAGACTTGAGATATTGACCATTAGGCGTTCACTTTTTAACCTGCTAGATTTGCTTCTGATTGCTTCACCAAAGGATGAAGGCGACAATTGATTTATTACGAGCGATGAATATTGTAGGTGAAAATGAGATGATACAGGAGCACCATTTTGGGTTTTTTGAAATATTTGGATGTTTTTGATGTTTTGAAATGTTTTGAGGTTGTTTTTATTTTCATCTTTTTCAATGTTTTTTTAGGGTTTTTTTTGAGATTTTATGAATGTTTTTGGATTTTGTATCTCGGGGACCAATTAAGGATAGCCTTTCCTACAATTAAGCTCAAAGACAACATAGTTCGGATGAAAACTATGAACATGAAAATATGAAAATGGTTAGAAATGCTAAAATACATACATTCTATTAGCATGATCACATTTTAAAACCAAGCATACCTCCAATATCCTCATGAAATAATACCTCATGCTTCAAGATTCAAACACATGATGAGCTTAATCAAAGTATATAAAACAAATACATGAAGTAAACCTATTCCATGTTGGATTGGTGCTATCCTTTGTGTAGAAGATAGCCCTTTACCAATTCTTGATAAGCCAAATGAGATGATAGACAATGAAATGCTAAGTGAACTCAAGTTGCCTATAATGATAGTGCTCAAATTGTAGATTGTAGATGGGAGAAAATGCATTGCATTTATAGGAGAAGTTGAGAGAGGAGAAGCTAAGATTGAGAGATGTGGGACTAAATCCCATCCAATAGGAGAGAGCCACTTGTCACAATTGGATTGTGGTGCGAGAGCACCTCGACTCTAGAATTTCATGAGACCATGTTAAGAAATGGTTAAACAGTTGTAACTGAATGTAGGAATGGGCATATCGGGTAGATGAACGGTTTGTTTAACTACCCTAGAATCTCTATTAAGAGAGAACATGTAACCGAATATGAAAGGGGGAATAGAGTGCAACTACGAGAAAATACTAAGAAGAGGGTAACAAGAGGGGGAAGAAATCGGGCTCTCTGGCCGAAATGTACAAATGTTTTAGAAGTATTAATATATGAATTTTGATGTTGTTTTAAATGTCATGGAAGTCTTGTTATTAGTTTGTATAGTGTCAATTGTTTTAAGGTAAGCCTGTATTGTTCATGGGTCGGGTTCGTTATGACAGTCCTAGAAACCTTTGCTCGATAGTCGCCTTGGAGACCAAGGAAGATATGTTTATGGAGCATTGTGTATTTGGTACAACCAAACCCATCATGGTTTGAGCTCGACCTTAATGTTGGAGCAGTGTGTTCGGCCTTTGAACAATAGTACGGTGGTAGACAGTTTCGAGAAAAAGGATGGTGGATATGCTATCCACATTCATGCTCGGGTTATGAACACTACGGTGATGATAAAATTCCATTCCATGCTATGGAAGACTCGCGAGGTATGAAGGATTAGATGATATGGAACGACTGTGGAGAAAGAAAGTTGGTATATGCAGAATGAAGGAAGATTTCGATAATGACAATCATTGTCTTTATAAGTGAGTATTGTGAGAATGTGTCGATGCTATAGGATATCTAGTATCTTGTGTGTTTCATGAAGGTCATGTTAAAAATTGAGATAGAGCTAGAGGTTTAGGCATATCTCTTGATCAGGGGTGATCAGGAGTGATAGGATATGCAGGAGTTTGCAGTAGCTTGATAGTGAATGCATTGTCTCTGCATTAAATTGGCCCATGATTGTGCAAGTGTTGGCTAATGTGTCCATTTGAAATTTGAAAATGGAAATAAATGAATATGGTTGAGGGTTTTTGGGGAAAATTGTGTTTGTCCAAAAAATTCAAACATGGGAGTTAATGAGGGCATATTCCTTGAGAATATTCACTTGTGAGGGAAAATAGGTGTTTTAATAAATCAATTTAAATGATTTATTGTGCAAGTGGATGAATCTAGAGGATTTAGGTGATTAGGATTAAACTAATCAGGATTTGATTAATCTAATAGGTGTTTAGGTGATATGAAATTTGATTTCAATTTTTGTATTTATTTTAAATCAAATGAGAGGAAAATGCATATGAGTGATTTAACTAAATCAGGAACTATATGAGATAATTAAATAATTGGATTTATTTAATTTTGAGAGATAAGCTTAGTGAATTAATTAAATTGGTTTATTTAATTAATAGACGAAATAATGTTGAATGAATTATGATTAGATGCATGTGTATATTTTGCATGTCTACATTTTTCCCCTCTTTGAAGCAATGTACTCATTGCATTGGTTCAAAGAATGATGCCGCTGACATTGAAATTAAAACAATTCTGGTTTTTTTAGATGCCCCAGCAAAAAGAAGTACGTTAGTACATTTCCCCCTTGAGAGATCGAGTGAAAATATTGAGGTGGATCTCATGACAAAGAGGTTCAAAATGAATGTATGGATGGTTAGACTATATGATCTATATGAGAATGATGATGAAAATGAGATGTTTGGAAGATGCTTAGAATAAAAAGATTATATTATCTTAAGCAACTTAGATGATTATGAAATGTATATGAGATGGATGTGATGGATTATGTTGTGCTCTGATGACATCAAACTATTATGAAATTTGCAAGATGGATGTAGGATGGATGCATTGTTAGCGTGAAAGAGGATAGAAGAATGAGAGGGATCAACCCTTAAATCCAAGAAGATGTAGAAGTCCAACAAGTCTACTAGTTGTTGAGACTTTATTCGATATGAAGATGAATGCTAATGATGTATTGTTTATCCAAGGATGGGAGACGTAAAGAGCATACATTAATTTATGTTTGATAACACATGTAGGCACGATGCATCAAGGTATTAAGAACTTGGATGGTGTGACGCCTAGTATGATGGACTTTGACTTATCAAATAAACATGAGTACTCTTGTTCAACCTTGACAAACATAACCTTATTCAGAATGCAGTTCAGATATTCTAGACATCTCAGGCCAAAAAATAAAAAGGAAAGCCTTCTTATGTGGTCAACAAGATACCTAAAACATCCTTCCTATAAATAAAACAAATTATGCATGACGAATTTATTTTACAAGAATATCCAACAAGCACAACAGATAAAAAGATAATGATCATTGCCTCATTCCTTTCTCTCTAAACCTGTTTCGTCTAGGCATCATCGAAAGGTCCTAAGAGTGAGCACAAAATAAAATAGGTCAATAAAAGACCAAATAAATCAAACCAAACAAGCTAATTTTCTTCATACCACTAGCCAAGACTAACTATTGTGGGGTACCTTATGCTTATGTCCATCACAGGAAAGCTTTATCCTAAGACATGTTGTGATTAGGGTTTTTGATCAAACTGATTTGGGTGATAAGATTTTGATATTCTTAGTTGACCAACTTGCTTGCTTACTCACTTAGAATTTCAAGACTCTGACAATTAGAGTGTTCACTTTTGAACCTACTAAACTTGCTTCTAATACTCTCACCAAAGGGTGAAGGCAATTATTGATTTTATTATGAGTGATAAAATTCATAGGTGAAAGGGAGATGAAATGGATGCACCATTTTGGATTTTTAAGATATTTTGAGGCTATTTGGTATTTTGAGATGTTTTACAATTTTTTTTGTATTTTCATATTTTTCAATGTTTCTGGTATTTTCAAGATTTATGATGAAGAGACTAACTTAAAGACCTATCCTAGGGGTCTCAGGAGTTGATCCATAGATTAGCCTTCCTTATGTCATACACGTAGAGACCACATAGTTCGACTGATGACGTACTTGACTCAATGATTAGATAGATCAACAAATGGATTACCATTGTGACAAATGCCTAAGGACTGACCTAAATGTAAAATAGATGGGCAAAAGGATTGCCAATGTGACAGATGCCTGAGGAATTACCCTAACTATAAAATAGATGGGCAAATGTATTGCCAATGCAACAGACGCTTGAGGACTGACCCTAACTCTCTTGGGGCACGATAAAAGATAAACCTTGCCTACATTCAAGCTCAGAGACGACGTAATTTGGACAAGATGAAATATTGACAAGACTCAATGATGAAATTTTGAAGATTTTCAGATATTTTGACAAGTTTTTGATTTTTTGATTTTTGATAGATTTTTGAATGTTTTTGAGTTTTGATTTGTTTCGAATGTTTTTGAATTTTTGCATAATTTTGACAATTTAGATATGATATGTGATGATGATATTAGTGCTCTATTTTGGGATTTTGTTGAAAAACAAGCTTAATGTTGATTGATCAGATTGATGGATTGATAGTTTGACTAAGTGTGTTAAGTCAAACATGTTTATGATGGATTGGATAATTTGGCTAAGTGTGTTAAGCCAAACAAAGATGATAATCCAATTGTAAATTCCTGGAAGTTGTGTTATCTTAGAGTAAACTCATGCACAAGATGATAGTTTGACTAAGTGTGTTAAGTCAAACAAGGTGATAATTGATTGGATTCGATTGATCAATATTGATGAAGTTTGATTTGGAACAACATTGTTTTGATGATTTGATGTGAGGCTAAAGTACACATTAGATGCAACTAATATGGATTGCTTGGATTGATGTTCGATGAAATATAAAGCTTTGATAAGGAACATCATTTTTTTCAAAATATTCCATGGGCTAGTGACTTGGATTTTTGGCTGACCAATTTGATTTCACATTTTCCAATGATCGATCACTTCATAAGTTTGAAGATATAGATCAAGATTTATTCTCAAAGCAAGATATAAACATCTGCCCCTAGTGTCTAGAAATGTACGAAATGCCATGGGTGGAATCTTGGATGAATGGATAGGTATGGTAAGCATGCAAAGGATGCCAAGGATTATCTTGTGATTAGATAAGGTGTTTGAACAAAGGAATGCTCATTCGGATAATGCTTCAAGGCTTAGATAATGTTGGATTGGATAAGATCAGTTAAATTAACCCATGTCAAGATGTTTACCATAAACAAGTGTAAAGTCTGCACCAAAATTTTCCAAGATCAAGATAACTTGGATTACGCATGTAGATATATTGAACATGGATTGCATAAATAGTACACAGATGAACAAATGATATGGTTGTATTACGGGCTTTATTATGGATGTGATAAGATGCTTTCTCCTGAACTGGCGCACGTAGATGCCCGATTCTACACATGAGGTTTGTTTTCCAGGTTTTCATCATGGTACTTGTCCAAAGCGCAACCGAAGTGGTTTTCAGTAGAGGATGATGTTTTTTATTTATTGTTTTACTTTTTTCAATGCTTTTTTCTAATTTTTTTAATTTTTTTGTTGTCACCAAGATGCCTATTTGCCAAGTTTTCATCAAGGTGACCATTTTTTCAGGACATTTTTTTGATTTTTTTGTATTTTTTGAGAGATTTTAAGCTGATGTTGAATCACCTAGTACTGTTGATATTGATGCTTCTATCATAATGTTCCATTGGTATCCTACTTGAAGAAGCTTCCTAGCCAAGATACGTGCAGTTGAATGCAACTTTAGAGATTTATAATCTCCTTTGTTAATACTGGAGTTAACTCTATCTTTGTGCACACATCGTGATAGAGTGCCTTTTGAATCCTTATGATGAAGGGTCGCTACGAACACATGGTCAATGTGAGAATTGGATATTATGTGTGGAGGCATGGATGGGGTGTGTTTAGGGATAAAATATGGATTGGTTGACATTTTGGAACCTTTGACTGTCCAAACTTGGGAAGATGAGCAATAATGAGTGGATACGAAAGTGTGCTTGGAATTAGGACCATTTTCTTGATATACCTTGTACGTCGCTTGAGAATTATAATTTTTCCTTTGTGGACATATTTGATGGATACTTTTCCCTTTTTGAATTTTCTCCATAGTTTCTTTGACTAATGGAGTTTGATAAGGATAGTATTTATTTGTATTATTTTTTATCCGTATGTATTTGATTTGTCCTTCATGCTTCAGTACTTCTTTTTCTTTGATAATTTTTTTCATGCTTTGACTCAAATCTTTCATTTGATATTGGTCCCAATTCGTGGATGGGGTGATGGGTGGAGGAAGATTCATGACGTGACGGGTTGTAGTACTTGCATTGGTTTCATCATAAGGATTCTTCGTGCTCCCTATGTTGATGTTTGCTCGAGATGAAGTTGGCCCCAGTTTTGTGGAAATATTATTGACATGTTGAGATCCCTTGATTGTCGAATAACCAAGGCCTTGATGCTTAGGATTGCTGATACTCTACACTGGTTCTAAGATTCTCTGTTCATGTAGGCCTAATCCTTTGCCTTGATAATTCATTGGTAGAAACATTTTTTTTGCAATAGGATATGTTTTACCTTGAAAACAAGGTGCTAATCCTTCTCTTTTTTGTGGTGGATCTTCAAAGTTCATAGCTCTTTTATTGATAAGATGATTCTCCCTTACAAAGGTGAGTGATCCAAGTTTATAAGTGATAGGATCCTCCAAATGTGGGATGAATTCCTATTTGATATCTTTGGCTTGATCTTGTGACATATCAAATTGTACTGCTTCATTAAGAAGTGTTGATAATCTATTGTCCCCATAGAAATCTTCCTCATGATTCATTTCACAGGATGTTTCTGATTCACGACTTCTATAAAAACCTTCTTCGTGACCTACTTCTGATATGTTTTCACAAGATATTTCTACATTTTAGTCTTGTGTACAAATGTTAAGAGTAGGAGATTCTTTTTCCTTGGTAATAATGTCAAGAGTATGAGACTCTTGTTTCAAATGAAGATCATCTTTGTGTCCATCCAAAGAAAGCATCTTGTGGGTAGATTGAGGAATATGTGCTATATGGATATGATCATCATTTGCGGCATCTTGTATAGAAAGGAGAGTGCCCATTAGATCATTTTAGTAGATCTTGGAGATATAAATTCTTGATCTTGAGTGATTTTAGAGCTATTTTCAACATGCTTTCGTTCAAGTCCGTCATTGGGAAGTGGTTCAATATTCTCTTGATCTTTGAGTGGATTTGGTTCAAATGTTGAGCTAGGGATTCCTTCAATAACTGTAACTATGAGGTCAAAGGATGTCAATATGTCTTGGGAAGGAACATTGCTAAACCTTGGTGATATATTTTTATCATGCTTTGGAATATGTTCTTGAGATATGTCCCCAATATCATAAGGTGATGTAGAGACATTTTCGATATGATCATTGGTCGATGGATTGTAGATTATGTCAATGGGGTCAAATAATTGTAACACATCTTGAAATAGATTACTAAAAAGTGGCTCTTGATGAATGTTGAGTTGATCACTAGATGGGGTAGAAGCATCTTCAAGATCTTGAACACTGTTTTCAACAATTGTGGAAGAGAGATTACCAATTTCTTCATCCATAGGATCAAGTGATGTTGAAATTTCTTGAATTTGATCATTGTTGGGTATTTTTGGTGGATTTTGATCATGATTGAAAAGTACCTCTTGGTGTATGTTGATTTGATCGTTGATCGAGGTGGAAACATCTTTAAGGTGCTTATTGATAGATTGATATTGATTTTTGATTTCAAAAATTGTGGTGGGAATCTATTGCAAGCTTTGTTGAGGGAGTAATGCCTGTGTTTTCTGCTAAGCCAGCAATGCTTGTTGTTGGTCATGTCGTTGTTGTGCCAACAATGGTTTTTTTTGGGCTTGTTGTTGAGGTACTTCTTGATGCACTTGTTGATGGATTTCTTGTAATAGTGTTTAGAATTGTGCTTGAGCTTGAGCCTGTGCTTGTTGGGCTACTTGAGCTACTTGTGCAGCTTGTTGGGTGGCTAATTCTTCTTGTGCTTGCTAAGCAACTAGTTGTGTAGCTTGTTGGTTTTGGATTGCCTTTTGATGGGCAGCTTGTTGAGTGGCTTGCAACATGACAGAGAATGAATTGTTCGAGCTATGTTTTGGCGGTGGTTGTGTTGGTGGTGGGTTGGGGATGGTGTTGATTGTTGGGGTGAGTGGAATGGTCTCATTGATTTCCAAGATTTTAGTGGTGAATGGTGCGATTGACATTCTTGGTCTTCGAGACACTTGAGAAATGGTAGATGTGTTAACCATTGGGGTTGCTTGGATGGTTGCCATTTTTTGATATGAATCACTGAGAATTTTGAGTGTAGCAATTTTGTTTTGCAAGATTTGACCTTGACATTCTTCATATGGTTGACTTGGTTGTTTAGAAAGTAGCATTGGAATGCATCCTTGTGGTGTTTGTTTGTGATCATGGACAAGTTGATTCTAGATAATTCTCTGATTCAGTGTGATGTTTAGATTCAGCTTTATAGATTGAAATTGAATATTGTTGTTGTTGGGAATCATATTGCCTTGATTTAGGTAACTTTGATTTTTCATGGGGTTACCCTGACTTGAATCCACATATGGAGTTTCCAATATACTGCTAGAATTTTGAACAACATTAGGGGGATTTGCAAGCATATCTATTCCAAAGTTCACCAAGTGTTGAATAGAAATGTTCATGTTCAACAAACTTGTATTTGGTATGTACGGATTTTGTCGGATAATGTTGTTTGGAAAACTCATGCATTGAGCGTTTGGTTGATAGATTTGCAGATTTGGACATGGATTTAAATATATCATTGGGAAAGGTGTTCCAAACTTTAGATTGGGCATACTCACATTTGTATCGTTGAAGTTTGGAGGAGATAATGATGCCATGCATAAATGTGAGTTTTGATAATCAATCAGTATTGCAAGACTTGGATAGTTTGGTTGACTTGGATTACTCATGATGTATGATTCAAGTTTGAATTCCATTTTTTTCTTATTTTTTGACCTTGTTGCAAGAGTGAACCTCTAAGGTGTTTGGGACCAATTATGAGATGAAAGATGAAAGGGTGAGTGATATGGATGTTTGAACTTTTTGGAACTTTGGATCAATGTTAGACTTTAAGAATCGATTCAATTTGATTTTTATTGGTTGATAGTTTGACTAAGTGTGTTAAGTCAAACAAGATGATAATGCACTTGTAAAACCTAGGAAGTTGTGTTATCCTAGGGAAAAATCACACAAGAGAATGAATTGGCAAAGTGTATAAAGCCAATCAAAGTGATCATGAACTAGTAGACCTTAGTAAGTTGTGTTATCCTAAAGGTAAATTTGTTCAAGAGAATTGATAACTTGAATAGGTGTATTAATTCAAATGTAATGAAAAAGTCTAGCATGAATCATGTTTTCGAAGTTCGAAAAGTTGTTGGTGAAATGGAATTTGATAAATGTTTGGATGGATGAAGTGTTCTAACTTGATCCTATATGACTCTATGAGGACTTACTTACAAGAGCACAGGTTTGAAGAACATGATTTTCCCTAAGAGTAATTCAGCCAAAAGACCAATGTTTTCATGAAAACAAAAAGACAAGAGATTGCAAGCACATGTCTGGTTCAATTCTCTGTTATCTTGCTTAGATTTAGTTTTTTTTGACACAATCACTTTCTTGATTATTTTTTTCAAAATGCCATATCTTTCTATAATCTAGTGGTAATCCATATATTTTGTACTTTGGTTGTGAGCCCTTCAAGGATAGTGTGTCCTGGTAGTGTGCCATATAATATTTTGTAACCAATTATAATATATTGTGAGTTAATCCTCACCATGATTTTTCCCACTTTGGGTTTCATCCCACAAAGTGCATTATGTGGAAATCAAGGAAATCAAGGCAAAGGTTACCTAGCATTGACTTTGGGAGAAACAAATTGAGATGTCTAAATGTTTAGAAGCCTTCTAGGGATAAGAAACCCTAGGGACAAGCAATAACATTTGGACACCTCCAAGGTATTTGTTCTTCCAAAGGGTTTGAAATTATGATGATTCGTTGAATGTTTGTATTCCACTATTTTAGATCCAAGCAAAGTGTTTTGATTCAAAGCCCATGTAGCACCCTAGGCTGGGAAAGGCAATATTTTCAGGTTCCCACTTGGACGAATCTAGCTATGCATATTCTATACGGATGACTAGATGTTTGACCATAATGGCTCCCCTCCATGACACACACTTCTCGGATCAACCAAGCATCAGTACCCATGTATCTCCCATGGCATAATTTCCATCTCTATGAAAAGACCGCATTTATATGTGGGGTAGCTTCAAAGGATATGACCTCTTGCACCAACAAATATAATGTATTTTTTGGCTTCTAGACAAAATTTTGTAGTAAGGGTATCCAGTTTAGGGGGTGCAATGATAAAATCATTGTGAGAGATCTCCCAACCCTTAGAACAAGGGCTTTACGCATCATAAAAATACTAGGGGAGATTTATCATGCACCACTTCCCATTGTCCATGGCTCTCACCATGAACACAAATTTATATAGTGGTTTGGAAGAGCTTGGATTTAGCCCATTACCACTTGAGTCGTTCCCTTGGGGTGAGTACTTTTTCCCACCAACACAGGCCCTCTAAAGGTACAAAATAGCGATTAAGTGCATTTGTAGTTGGATCATATTTGTTTGCATGGACAAAGAGAGAACACTCGCAATGCCTTTTTCTCACACTAGACAAGTTTTGTTCAGTTTTAAGTTCCCAAATCAAAATATGGAGCCAATATTTTAAACAATCTAATATCACCAAAATAATTTTGATTCTCAAGGTCTCCATGAAGTGCAAGAGAAGCTCATATTCCTTTTAAATGATATTAATTTTTGAAAAATATTGCAAAGCATGAAAAACACTTGTTCATTTTAGACCTCAAAAGTAGTGTTGTGTTCATTTTATAGTACGAAAACCAAGTTTGGAAGACTGCTTGTTCAAATTTAAGTCCAAATCAAAATCTAGTATGTTTCTAATGTTTGGTTTTAGCTCAACTTTGAAAAAAAATCAAAACAATGATTAATTTTAAATCCAAATTCAAAATGAGTTGTTCTAAAACAAAAAATCAAACCGAGAAATGGATGTTTAAAGCTTTTACAATGAGCATTTAAAAATTCTTTTGTCAAGTTTAAGTTTAATTCTCCAACTTGAATGTGTTTGATATTTTGATTCTTATGCGAGATAGGCTACCATTATTTCCTTATGTAAACTACAAACAAAAACCCATATGTTAGAGCTATATACCATCAAATTGCAAAACTAATTTTAATACTAAGAAAAGAATGATAACGAAAAACCCCTTTTTGTTTTAACTCTATGAAAGAGTGTCCCTTTTACACATTCATATTCATTTGTCTTTAAGCATAGTATGTTAAATCCAATTGGTTATAAGGTTGCACTTATGAGAAAACCTAACACCAAAGTACGTGTATTGGTTACTCAATTGCCTGCAACAAAAACACTCAATAGTAAAATTCAAGTCAATAGCATTAGAAGTCGGCTTTGAGATTCAAGCACCTAAAAATAAATAATGGCATTTACTACCATTGTCAAGATGACCTGCACACCACCACTGAAAGATTAAAAACAAATATATTTTATATTATGAGAAAAGTCAGAAAATTCTACCTTGACATTGGAAGCAAATGGATTTTCAAAACTTCACAGCAAGAACATTTATGAGAGCATCAAATTTTTTTTGCATATATCTAAAGTAAACTTTCCACTCAAAGGGAAAAAATAGTGTGCATTAGTAAAATTTGCAAAGACCACACTTATTCCCTGTACTCATCTAGAATAGGAGCATATATGTAACAAGGCATGACAGGGTCATTAACACGAAAGTATTATACTACAAGACCAACATGATATTTACACACAATTGTTGTAGAATACACGCATTGTAAGAAAATATGTTGTTTTACTATTTTGACTCAAGAAATAGGTCCAAACCTAAACAATGAAGTAATACCTCTTTTATTCTTTTCGGTATTGGATCCAAGTGTAAACAGTGACCCAAGACTGACTTATGTCGTATGAATCGAGCGATAGAAAGACTTTTTCTTTTACAGTTTGTGTTCCAAGCAATAAACACAATACTTTAATCAGTCTACGTAGTCCAGCCAATAATTGCGATATCCTTCAACTATTTAAAGAGCTGCTTTCTTACCTTGTGCTAATTTTAAACTCATTACGTTTGACCAGACCTTTGACAAATTTTTGGCATAATTTTCTTATCAGACATTCATAAATTTACACTCACAACACACTAATGTTGAATGGTAGCTTTTCAATGCAACTTTCTAGATATGCAATGCACATTTCATTTGTAGTGTGTGTTGGATACCGGGTAGTGTGGAGAATGGAGATAAAGGCAATTTGTTGGTATACCCAATCCCTGACATTTACCTTGTCTGGGAGTCAGCTGATAGCACCTTATTCCCAAACAATAACAACCCACTCCCACATCCTTTTCTAATAGTGACAGATGTCATGCCACTCTGCTACAGGACACCGGTCGGCTTCCAGGCTCTTCATGCCTTGCCTTGGTACAATGTCCTTCTCCTTCAATACTTGGTAAGCATGAAGACAAACAGCTGGGAACCTCTTCGCCTTTAATACCTAGGCCACATGAAGATGAAACCAATCAGAACCTACATAAAATATTTTTGTTGAAAAGGCGTAAGAAAATTCATATGTAAATGGAGTTGGTAGGTGTAAAATTGAATTCCACAGCCTTTGTTAGTGGAGGATGCCCCAGCCACACCAAGACAATGCTATGCATATATCACAACATATCATAAAATTAAATCAAATGCATATTTATAAAGCATAATATTAATGCTTGTGCATCTTGTCTGAATGAGTGCGATTGCAGGGATTAAAAGTGAGTTTAGTTTCAAACTGTAGAAATTTAAATCGCACCACTTGGGATAAATAAATCTGTGTCAGAAATAAAATAAAAAAACTTTATCTTTTGAATTTGATGCTTCTACTCAACAATAAATGCAGATTTACCTCTCATTCACCAGAATTGATTGATCTTGTATCTTCTTGATTTCATTAAAGATCTGCTTTACACAGTGAGAATATGAATACCTTTTTCTTTTCTTTTTTCTCTTTCATGCCCAGATTGGTGAGTCTGTATGCTAGTATTCCTCAATTCCATGCATACGTTACTCAACAGTTAACTACTACTTCACAAAGAATGAAATGATGACTTGATTGATATTGAAAAGTTTGATGTTTTGATTGATGATCTCAAAATAATCATTGGTGAGGGTCTAATAGATAGATATTTTAAAGAAGAATTTAAGGATTGTAGTGAAACACAAGAACTTGCTACACTTGTGTCAACTAAAACTGTGGTACAAAGTCATGTCTGATCTAGTGAAGGGCAATTTCAAGGAGAAGAGTCAAAATAGGAAATCCAAGGCACATGCTCCATCTAATACAAATTGAGCTATTGAGAAAAAATATTTTTGAGAGTCCACAGTGTCATGCTACTCTTAGTACTTTAAATGAAAAGAGGAGAGGATGGTATTATGAGAAAGAGACAAGATCTATAGTGCTTCAGAGTGATGAGATACAAAATGAAAAATCACTTGCAAGGATGAAATTTCAACAAGAGGAAGACAAAGAAAATGCAAAACTCCATTTGTTGATAGCAAAAAATGCAGAGAAAGAACATCTACATTATCATTGATATTAACACAACCTGTAAGATGTTAGCTTATTCTTTTGTCTTCATATTTTTTTAGTTTTTTTTTTGTTTAAATAATCAATATCACATATTTAACAGGTGGCATGCATTATTGTAGAAGTTGAGAAAATACAACTTCACAAACCCCAAAGATCGCCTGCATGCAAATAACCTATCACAAAAGAAGAGATGGAGACAAACAAGCAGGGATTCTCTGAAAACTGAAAAAAGTATATATTAGAGAGAATGCGAGAATGAATTGATATGAAATACAATGGGATCAATCCTTATAAAAAGGAGATCATGCAAACCCTAAAGAAACCCTAATAGGAAAAACCCTAAAAGAAGCCCTAATAGGAAAACATTTAATAATTAATATAATTATTAAATGTCACTTTATGCAAACTAACGTGAAATCTTAAGAAGGGAATAAAGGTAACTTAATCAACATAATTAAGTTAAAACCTTTACTCTAACAATTATCAAGTATTTCGTATTTTTTCTATTAATCGACATTCACTTATTTTGAGTAACTAATGAAGCTTATGAAACCAAGAAATGCCTCGAAGGTAGCTAAAAGAATTTATACAGATATAACAAAGATTTCACAAAGATTTCTAACGAAAGAACAAAGATTACACCACATTGAGATGCAAATAGATATGTGTTACACCTTATAGCCTGCAAATGAAATGTAAATAGCAAGAGAGAAACCAAAGTTTGAAGTCTACATGGACAACAAAGAAATATTTTATGTTTACTATCTAATTCTTGAGATAAATGGAGATGTACAAAAACAAAGATTATAAATATGCCCTCCTTCTAGCGCCATTTTATGGACATGAAAATTTGCAAATGGTTAGAAATGCTAAAATACATACATTCTATTAGCATGATCACATTTTAAAACCGAGCATACCTCCAATATCCTTATGAAATAATACCTCATGCTTCAAGATGCAAACACGCGACAAGCTTAAGCAAGCATATAAAAAATACATGAAGTAAACCTATGCCATGTTGGATTGGTGCTATCCTTTGTGTAGAAGATAGCCCTTTCCCAATTCTTGATAAGCCAAATGAGATGATAGACAATGAGATGCTACGTGAACTCAAGTTGCCTATAATGATAGTGCTCAAATTGTAGATTGTAGATGGGAGAAAATGCATTGCATTTATAGGAGAAGTTGAGAGAGGAGAAGCTAACATTGAGAGATGTGGGACTAAATCCCATCGAATAGGAGAGAGCCATTTGTCACAATGGGATTGACCCATGATTGTGCAAGTGCTGGCAAATGTGCCCAATTCAAATTTGAAAATGGCAATAAATGAATATAGTTAAGGGTTTTGGGGGGAATTGTGTTTGTCCAAAAAATTCAAACATGAGAGTTAATGAGGGCATATTCCTTGAGAATATGCCCTTGTGAGGGAAAATAGGTGCTTTAATAAATCAATTTAAATGATTTATTATGCAAGCGGATGAATCTAGAGGATTTAGGTGATTAGAGTTAAACTAATCAGGATTTTATTAATCTAACAAGAGTTTAGGTGCTATGACATTTGATTTAAATTTTTCTATTTATTATAAATTAAATGAGAGGAAAATGCATATGAGTGATAATTAAATAATAGGATTTATTTAATTTTGAGAGATAAGCTTAGTGAATTAATTAAATTGGTTTATTTAATTAATAAATGAGAAAATGGATTGCCATAGCAACAGACGCCTAAATAGATGGGAAAACAGAATGCCATTGTGACAAACGCCTAAATAGATGGGCGAAGGGATTTCCAATGTGACAGATGCCTAAAGGACTGACCTAAGATGTCTCGGGGGATGATCAAAGATCAACCTTTCCTACGTTCAATCTTAGAGACGACGTAGTTCGGTAATATGACTCTATTTTCTTGATTTATTTGGATTTTTGACATGTTTTGGATTTTTTGGTTGATTTGGCTTTTTCTTGGAATTTTTATGGATTTTTGAATGTTTTTTATTTTCACACGATTTTTTGAATGTTTTTGAATTTTTTGATTTTTTGATTTTTTGAAAATTTCGCATAATTTTGATGATTTGGTTATGGATACGTATTGATATCAGTGCTTTGTTTCAATATTTTGTTGAAAACCAAGCTTAATGTTGATTAATCGAATTGATGGATTGATTAGTTTGAATTTGTGTCTTAAGTCAAACAAAAGTGATAATGCACTTGTAAACTTTACGAAGTTGTTTTATCCTAGAGTAAACTCATACAAGAGGGTAGTTTGACTAAGTGTGTTAAGTCAAACAAGGTGATTTATGGATTTGATAATCTGGCTAAGTATGTTAAGCCAAACAAGATGATAATGGAATAGTAAACCCAACGAAGTTGTGTTATCCTAGAGTAAACTCTTGCACAAGATGATAGTTTGAGTAAGTGTGTTAAGTCAAACAAGGTGATAATTGATTGGATTCGATTGATCAAGATTGATGAAGCTTGATTTGGAATATAATTTTTTTGATGATTTTGATGTGATGTTGAAGTGCACATTAAATGCAACTAATATGAATTGTGTGGATTGATGTTCGACGAAAGATAAATCTTGATAAGGAACATAGTATCATCAAAATATTCCATGGGCTAGTGATCTGAGTTGGTGCTCACAAATGCTTTAACCAATTTGATTTCATGTTTGTCAATGTTCAGATCACCACATAAGTTGGAGGATATAGATCAAGATTTATTCCTGAAGAAAGATGCAAATATCTTCCCCCATTGTCTGGCAATGTGTGAAATGTTATGGGTCGAATCTTGGATAGGTGGATGGACAAATGGATATGGATCATCTTGCAATAATATAAGGTGTTTTCACAAAGGATTCTTATTTGGATAGTGCTTCCTGGCTCAGATAATGTTGGATTGGATAGGATCAATGAAAATGACCCATGTGAAGATGTCTACCATAAGCAAGTGTAAAGTGTGCACCAGAATTTTATCAAGATAAAGATAAGGTAGATAGATGGAAATGGGTTGGATAAATGGTTCATGGATGAACGAATGATATGGATAAGATGGACGGAATGTTGGCTTTTTTATGCATGTGATAAGATTTTTTTCCATTGAAATGATGCACGTAGATTCTCAATACTACACATGATGCATGTTTGTTAGGTTTTCATCATGGTACCTATCCAAATTGCTACTGAAGTAGTTTTCGTTGGAGGACAATTTTTTCTTTACTATTTTCAATCCTTTTATTTTTTTTTTTGGATTTTTATATTTTTATATTTTTTTGTATTTTCTGGGAGATTTTAAGGTGATGTTCAACCACTTGGTATTGTTGATGTTGATGTTTCTTTCATAATAATCCATCGATATCCTTCTTGAAGAAACTTCTTTGCAAGATACATGCACATGAAAGCAACTTTTGAGTTTCTTGATCTCTTTTGCTGATACCAGAGTTAACTTTGTCTTTGTGCCCACATCAGGATAGAGTGCCTTATCAATCCTTATGATGAAGGGTCATTTCCAACACATGGTCAATGTGAGAACTGTATATCATGCATTGAGGCGTGGATGGAGTGTGTTTAGGAATAAACGATGGATTGGTCGATAGTTTGGAGCCTTTGACTCTCCAAACTCAGGAAGACGAGAAGTGATGGGTGGATGCGGAAGTGTGCATGGAAGTAGGACCAAAAAATTGATATGCTTTGTATGTCGCTTGAGAATCATGCTTTTTCATTTATGGACTGTAGACATGCAAAACTAACATCATGCATCGAATTCTCCTATTAATCAATTAAGACAATTTATTGATTAATTTCCTAAGGTTCATTAAATAAATCAAATTATTTAATCCTTATGTTCTTCTCATTTGATTTAATAAATCAAACTGATTTAATCAAATGTCACCTCCTAATATCATCCAAGTTAATTAATCTACATTTATTAGCTTCTAATCATGATTATCATTCTCTAGCTTTTGACTCAACTAGAGTCAAATCCAAACTCTTAACTAACCCACCCACTTGCACCAATAAATCATTTATTTGATTTATTATTTCCTCTAATTACATTCAAAATGGCATCAAAATGGAATATTCTTCCAATTTGAATCTTCCCCCCAAAAAGGACTTGTCCCTTCCAACAAGGTATTAAATGCTATTTGCACAAGTCAAACTTGGCATTTAATGCACCTTTCATGTCTTCTCATCCAAATTTGAATTTCAAATTGGCACATTGGCCAAGACTTGCACATTCCTCACCCTCTCACAACTTGACAAGTGGCACCTTGTCATTGGCTTGTGAATTATCCCACATTCATCCAAAATCTCTCAAACTCCTACCCTTGAATCTATAAATGCAAAGCATTACATCTACAATCTATCCTATTGGATGGGATTTAGTCCCACATTGCCTAATTTTGGCCTCTCTTCTATCAACTTTTCCTATAAATACAAGCCATCTTCTCTCATTTCTACAATAGCCACATTTGAAAGCATTTACATTATAGGCAACTTGAGTTCAAGCATCTCATTGTCTATCTCATTAAGCTTATCAAGGATTGGGAAAGGGCAACTTCCTACACAACTAAGTTGCACCAATCCACTATGGGATAGGTTTATTTCATGGTTTAGATGCTTTATCTAATTTTGTTGTTTAGTTGCATTTGAATCATGGATTATTATCTCATAGGGATAGGAATTTCTGTTATATTGTTTGTATCATGTTGCTAACCATATGCAGATTTTCATGTCCTACAAATCGCGCTAGAAGGAGGGCTCTTCCTAGATGAACACTGTATGTTATATTCATGATCAGTATTTCTCTTATTTATAATATCTATTTCATTATTCAATTTATAAATCAGGTTGCTTCCTAGTTTAGCCTCTTGGAATGATGTCTTCAAGATCTTCATGTCCTCTTGTAACGAATCAAAGGATATATTATTGCCATTCAGAATAATTTTGTCAGTTATTTCTCCGATTTTCTACTCTGAAGAGGATAACTTCTGTAGCCATTCCATCTCTATATCCTGAAAAGTTCTAGCCTGATTATTTTGACTATACATTGTAATATCACATGTTCTGTTAGAGATATCTTCAATCTCTTTATTTTTCTTCTCTAACAATTCTTCCAAATCTTGAACAGCTAGAAGAAGCTCAGAATTTGATTCTTGTGTTTTCTGTAATTGCAAAGCCAGATTTATATTTATCTATTTTTCATAACCTAACTCTTGTCTAAGCTCCTCTATTGTACACCTCGCATCAACTATTTCATTTGATGTTTTATCCACAACGTCATGTTTTTCACTCTCTACTCCTAAAGCCTTCAGTTGTTCAAACTCTGACTTGATGTTGTCTCGCTCTATTTTGAGAGAGGAAATTTCCAATGCAAACTCTTGCCCCTGCTTAATCTCCTTTGCAAGTTGTTTCTTCAGTGTCTCCATTTCTATGGCTAGTTCTTCTGTCTGCACGCCCAATGACAAAATCTCATGTTGGTGTTCCTCAATGGTTGACTTAGAATCTTGCAGACTCTTTTTCAACCTTTCATTTTCTTTGGAAATGTTTGCTTTATCATTTTCAATGGAATGAATTGTACTCTGACTGTGTGTCCACTGACCATTTTTTATTTCTGGCGGTCTACTATGTGGCAACAAGTGGCCAGTATTGTTTACCAACTTTTGAACCTTGGCATTTTGGCTGAGAGAAGATAGAAAGCTCACTACATCTTGATGGAATACATTTTCTTTCCAACCAACTTCATGAATATCAGGAATCTCTTGCTTTGCTATGTTACTGTTTCCCAAACTTGAAGTTGATATGGTATCAACATGTAGGTATCTCCTGCTTCCATTGGCATCAGATCGTCTTGATACAAATTTGGAAGAATCAAAATTCAAGTGTGGCCTTGAAGTTGTACCAGATTTCTCTTCACTGCCGTGACCATTGGTTGTCCCATTAGAAAATATAGTTATTTCATCGGAGAAATCCTCATCAGTATATTCAGTAGTCATGATATGATGTTGCATTCGCTTATAACTATCTCTGTGTCCAGGTTTTTCCTAGTCCGCGCACCCACGTTTTGTGAACATATCTACACAGGGAGGTTATTTGAAGTGGTTGTAGAACTTGGATTTGCACATATCCATTGCATTTCACGTCCCATGCTCTATATCTCATAATGGCGCCATATATTCTCTATAGGAAGGCTCATATATTCTCTATAGGAAGGCTCGTATATTCTCTATAGGTAGGTGTTGAATCTGCAACTAGTGGTGCCCTCTTCTCTGTAGGAAGGCCCGCGTGAGCTTGGTAAGCTGCAACAGCTCACATATTTTAAACCAACAATAATTTCCAATGCCTATATAAGGTGAAATCTACAGTTTTTGATTTATATCTCTGACAAGTTTGGCACATGACAGGGATTTATTAGTTTCAAATTTTAATTTTGTCACACTATTTATGGAAAATCACTAACAACAGCATTGACTATGGTTAAAATTTTATATTTTGTTGTTTCTCTCGTTAATGAATGACCACCCGTTTCAAAGAGGAGATTTTGTAAGATCAGATTTTCAATCACGATGGGAATAAAATGATTTAGTACCAATATAAAATAAATGTTGAGGCAAGGGAGGCCTGACAACCCAACACAAACTTCTGCCAGTTGATATTGACCAGAGTTTGATCCACATGTTTTCAAACATTCATACATTGAACATGCTTTTATGTTTCCAAAGATTGCGTGCTTACTGCTCCGAAGCTTCTATCAAACAATCAGAGTAAGTAGTTGAAGGTCAATTTGACCATAAGTGTCATGGATCTGGTATCCTTGCTTGGAAGACTATGTCGCAAATTTTCTGTCCTAGCTTGTCCACACTTGAAACGTATCAATAGCCTACTCAAACAACAGTGATGTAGTGGATGTTTTAAATTTGCTGTCATTTTCTCTTGAAAGTCATTTACATTTATATCATGAAGTTACTCATTAATGGTTTTTGCAGGTTGATTGGCGTTGCTTACCCATCATTTTCTGTGGGATAAGTAACTCAGATTTAAGATCTTACGAATCTTTACCTGTCTAAAAATCTAATCTGTATTAGATCACCTACAATCTTTATTTACCCATGTTGAATTTCCTGATTAGTAGCAAGGGAAGCTTTGATATTTGTTAGCGAGGTGTTTATTTATGGTCAAAGATTTGCTTTAAAAACCTTTAAAAGCAGGATTCACTTATGGACACTTTGTTTATTATTATCATGATCATTCAAACAATGCATTTTTTTTAATTGAAGATCATTATATTGTCTAAGGTTAATGATTAGAACAAATTTGTTTTGATCCTCACATAATTGGTTTTTTTTTTAGGAGGAGCAACCCCATTTGCACAAGGAATTTGTAAACATTGGAACAAAGGAAATAATCTTTGAAGAATCTTGAGTTGAAAGTGGACCTTGCAACGTTGAAAAATCATAAACCATTTTTGAAGAAGACTTGAATTCTAACTTAACAAAAGCATTTTTTAATGCTTATTATGATTATCTTGAGCTTCCTTTTTTTTTTTATACTCTAGTTTTCTGTTTCAAACCAACTCACTTTCAATTTGGATTTAAAATTAATCATTGATTGATTTTAATTTTTTCAAAGTTGGGCTAAAACTGAACCTTAGAAACACTTACTAGAATTTCGATTTGGGTTAAAACTTAACAAGGCAACCTTCACACTTGGATTTTGGTGCTTAAAACGAACTCATCATTGCTTTTTGGATTTAAAATGAACAACTGTTTGTCATGCTTTGTAATCTTTTTCACAAATTAATATCATCGAAAAGACGTATGCGCTTCTCTCATGCCTCACGGTGATCTTGAGAATCAAAAGTTTTTTTTTATGATATTAAGTTGTCAAAAATATTGCCTCCACACTTCGATTTGGGATCTAAAATTGAACAAAACATGCGAGTGTGAGCACGATATATTGCGGAGGTTCTCCCCTTTGTTTTTCAATGAAGGTTGTGTGAACGACGGGATATGTTAGCTCGCTATTGTTTATCTTAGAGGGCCTGCCTTGTGGGAAAAAGTAATCACCCAAGGGAACGACCCAACCGGGAACACGCTAAAGCCAAGCGACTTCCACCCGGGATATAAGTGTGGATATTGGAACAAAGGCCAATATCACGAGGATTATTCCGACGAGATGGATAGCAATGGACTCTCGCCGACGTTGGATAATCCCCCACGAACGGAATGCCCGAATTAGAACCCTTGTTTAGAAATTGGCCAAAACCTTATCTATCTTGTTGGTGCAAGAGGTCATGTCCTCTGAAGCCGCCCCACATAACATGCGGTCTTGTTGTGGAAATGGAAAGTATGCCATGGGAGATTCATGGGTACTAATGCTTGGCTGACCCGAATAAGTGAGTGTCGTGGAGGGGAGCCAGTGTGGTCAAGCATTTAGCCATTTGCACAGGATATGCACAGCTGGATTTATCCAAGTGGGAACCCAACAAGGTATTGTCTCATCAACCTAGGAGTGTGAAAGTGCCTGGAAAGAACACATTGCTTGATCTTAAAAAAAATTTGGAAAACAAACATGCACAAGAGCCTCAAATTTCAAACACCTTGGAAGAAAGAAATATCCTTTGACGAACTTGCCCACTCTTGCTTTCCCTAGGGATCACATTCCTAGAGGTTTCTAAGTGTGCAAATTCTACCATCATTTGTTTCCAATAAGGATAAACATAAGGAACTTTTGCCCTATTTTCCTCGATTTCCGCATAAAGGACCTTATGGGATGAAAAAGAGAATGGGACATTAGACATATAGTTTGAAAACATAATCAAGCAAGTGATTTTGGTAAAAAGGATTCACTAAGGCAAGATAAAAGACAAATTTGATTGCACATGTGTTTTCTAACATGATCAAAATCCCAAAACCGAAGTTCAAAACGCTTAGTCTGAAAGCTAGTGAGGAGCATCTCGAGATCCTGAATTGTTTGAAAGGTTTACTTTCCTCTCATAGGAAATATAGCATGTCCTTCAATAGCAAGATTTTGTAAAGCAGAAGTGTTATTCTAGGTCAAGTCTAGGATCAAATCCAATCACTTTCATCCATCTCTCAACCACCAAAATCAATCAAAAGTTGCCTCACCAACAACTCTTGGAAACTTTGTAAACATCTTTTATGCTAAACTTCTAGGTGAAATCAAATCACTTTGTTTGACTTAACACATCTAGTCAAACCATCATCTTATACACAAGTTCTCTCTTGGATAATACAACTTCCTAGGGTTTACAAGTTCATCTTGTTTGGCTTAACAAACCTAGCCAAATTATCAAATCATCACCTCGTTTGACTTGACACACTTAGTCAAACTACCATCTTGTAGGAGTTCACTCTATGGATAACACAACTTCCTAGAGTTTTACAATTACATTCATCACATTTTGTTTGACTTAA
The DNA here is from genome assembly GCA_007115665.2 of Sequoiadendron giganteum. NCBI lineage: Eukaryota > Viridiplantae > Streptophyta > Pinopsida > Cupressales > Cupressaceae > Sequoiadendron > Sequoiadendron giganteum. Next base: position 143,568,359 of record CM021101.1, read on the forward strand.
TGCATCTAGTCAAATCATCAATCCAATCACGAATCAATCAAATCAAAGTCCTAAAAGTTTTAGCATTTCTTTCAAAGTTTCTTTAAGAGTTCCATTCATCCATATCACTCATCTTTCATTTATCTCATCCTCATCATCACTTTGATCCTTCAACTATCCTAGTTCTTTGCTTCTTTGAACCTAAGGTTTAGACCGATCTAAAGGATTAGAGGTTCATCTCTTACATTCTTGAAAATTGATCTTCATTTTATGGTTCAAACTTGATCTCAACACAAGAGGGACATGGAATATAAATTTGATCCATCCATCATGAGCAATTCGATTCAACCAAACTATCCAAGCCTTGCAATACCATTTGATTATCAAAGCTTGTACAATGCATACATGGGAGCATTATCTCATACAAACATCAATGGAACAACGAATGTGAGTATGCCCGATCCGAAGTTTGGAACACCTTTCCCAATGATAGATTTAAATCTAAGTCCAAATCTGCAAATCTATCAACCAAACGCTCAATGCATGAGTTTTTCAAACAACATTATCCCACAAAATCCATACATACCAAGTACAACTTTACCAAACATGACCATTTCAAATCCACACTTGGTAAATTTTGGGGTAGATATGCTTGCAAATCCCCCTAATGTTGTTCAAAATCCTAGCAATATATTGGCAACTCCATATGTTGATTCAAGTCAAGGTAACAACATGCAAAATCAAAGTTACCTAAATCCAAGCAATATGATTCCCAACCACAACAATGTTCAATTTCAATCTATCATGCCAAATCAAAACATCATACCAAATCATCCCATTTTTCCATCGATATCGCAAAAACAGATGGCAACTATCCAAGCAACCCCAACAATCAACACCATTCCCATTCCACCACCACCACCACCACCACCACCACCACCACCAAAATACAACACGACCAATTCATTCTCCATCATGTTGCAAGCTACACAAGAAGCTTCCCACAAAAAGGCACTCCAAGCTCAACAAGCTACACAGCTAGTTACTTAGCAAGCACAAGCAGCTCAAGTAGCCCAACAAGCGCAAGCGCAAGCATAATTCTACGCACTATTGCAATCAATCCAAGAAGAAGTAGCACAACAAAGAGCCCAACAAAAAGCTTTGTTGACACAAAAACAACATGACGAACAACAAGCATTATTGGCTCAGCAGAAAACGCAGGCATTACTCGCCCAACAAAGCTTGCAACAGATTCCCACCACAATTGTTGAAATCAGAAATCAAGATCTATCCATCAATCAACACATTGAAGATGTTCCCATCTCATTCAATGATCAAATTATCACACACCAAGAGTCACTTTTCAATCACGATCAAAACTCACTGATGATACCCAACAATGATCCAATCCAAGAAACATTAACATCATTTGATCCTATGTTTGAGAAAATTGACAATCCCTCCACCAAAATTGTTGAAAACAATGATCAAAATCAATCCATCAATGAGCACATTGAAGATATCTCTACCCCATCTATTGATCAAATCGTCGTTCATCAAGAGCCACTTTTTAGCAATCTATTTCAAGATGTGTTATAATTATTTGATCCCATTGACATAATCTACGATCCATCAACCAATGATCATATCAAAAATGTCTCTACATCACCTAATGAGTCAGAGGACATATTTCAAGAACTTATTCCAAAGCATGATCAAAATCTTCCATCAAGGCCTAGCAATGGTCCCTCCCAAGGCATATTGACATCCATCGACCTTACGATTGAAAATAGTGAAAGAATCTTTGACACTACACTTGATCCAAATCCATTCAAAGAACAAGTGGATATTAATCCACTTCCCATGCCTAAGGACGATGTCCAAGAACCCCTTGTAGACAATCCATCCTTTGAAATTGACCCATGTCAAGAACTTGATCAAAAGCATGGTGAAAGCAATTCCAAAATCACTCAAGATCGAGAATTTGTATCTCCAAGCTACTACAACGATATAATGGACACTCTCCTATCTATACAAGATGTTGCAAATGATGACCATATCCGCATAGGACATACTCCTCCATCTATCCATGAGATGCTTTCTTTGGATGGACATGTGGATGATCTTGAAAAACAAGAGTCTCATACTCTTCAAATCATTACCAACGAACAATAGTCTCCTACTCTTAACATTTTTACACATGATCAAGATGTAGACAAATGCAGAGACATATTAGAAATGGATCATGAAGAAGGCTTGTACATAAGTCATGAATGAGAAACATCCTATGAAGTGAGTCATGAGGAAGACTTTTGTGTAGACAGCGAAGCATCAACACTTCTTAAAGAAGCACTACAATCTGATATGTCACAAGATCAAGTTGAAGATATCAATCAAGCATTCATTCCATATATGGAGGATCCTATCACTTATAAACTTGGATCACTTACCTTTCTTAGCGCAAGCTATCAAATCACTAAAGAAACTGACACTTTTGAAGGTCCACAACAGAGCAGAGAAGGAGAAACACCTTGTTTCCAAGGGGAATCATATCCTATGGCAAATAAATTTTTTCAACAGATGAATTATCAAGGCAAAGGATTAGGCCTACATGAACAGGGTATCCTAGAACCAGTGCAGATTTTTGGAAATCCTAAATGTCAAGGCGTTGGCTATTCAACAATCAAGGGATCTCAACATATCAGTAATACTTCCACAAAACTGGGGGCAACTTCATCTCAAGCAAACGTCAACATAGGGAGCACGAAAGATCCTTATGATGAAACCAATGCCAATACTACAACCCGCCATGTCATAAATCTTCATCCACCCATCACCCCATCCACGAATTGGGACCAACATCAAAAGAAAGACTGGAATCGAAGCATGAAGAACGTTATCAAAGAAAAAGAAGCTAAGAAGCATATTGGACAAATCAAGTACATATGGATACCAAAAAATACAAAGAAAGATTATCCCTATCAAACTCCATCAGTCAAAGAAACTATGGGGCAAAATAAAAAAGGGAATAGTATCCATCAAAGATTTCCACAAAGGAAAAATTAGGCTTCTCAAGCAACGTACAAAGTGTATCAAGCAGTTGGTCCTAATTCCACGTACACTTCCGTATCCACTCATTATTGCTCATCTTCCAAAGTTTGGAGAGTCAAAGGCTCCAAACTGTCAACCAATCCATCTATTATTCCTAAACACACTCCATCCACACCTCCACACATAATATCCAATTCACACATTGACCATGTGTTGGCAATGACCCTTCATCATAAGGATTCAGAAGGCACTCTATTGCGATGTGCGCACAAAGACAGAGTTAACTCCGGTATCAACAAAGCAGATCAAGAATCTCAAAAGTTGCATTCAAGTGCACGTATCTTGGCAAGACAAATTCTACAAGTAGGATATCGAAGGCATATTATGACAGAAGCATCAACATCAGCACCACCAAGTGGTTTAGCATCAGCTTAAAATCTCTCAGAAAATACAAAAAAAAAAAAATCAGAAAAATGTTCTAAAAAATGGTCACCTTGATGAAAACCTAGCAAATAGGCGTCTTGGTGACAACAAAAAAATATTAAAATCCAAAAATCCAAAAAAAATCATAAAAAGGATTGAAAATAGTAAAGAGAAAAATCATCTTCTAGCGAAAACCATTTCAGTGGCGCTTTGGGCAGGTACCATGATGAAAACCTGGCAAACAGGCGTCATGTGTAGAATCGAGCATCTACATTGGCTAGTTCAGGAGAAAGCATCTTATCACATCCATAATAAAGCTATCATTCTAGTCATATCATCCATTCATCCATGAACTGTTTATCCAATCCATTTTCCATCTGCATCCATACTCCAAGTTATCTTGATCTTGGAAAATTTTGGTGCACACTTTACAGTTGCTTATGGTAGACATCTTGACATGGGTCATTTTCATTGATCCCATCCTATCCAACATTCTCTGAGCCTTGAAGCATTATCTGAGTGAGCATTCCTCTGTTCGAACACCTTATCTTATCGCAAGATAATGCATATCCATTCGTATCCAAGAATCCACCCATGGTCGTTCAAACATTGCTAGACACTGGGGGCAGATATTTACATCTCGCTTCAGGAGTAAATCTTGATCTATATCTTCACACTTATGTGGTGATCCGAACATTGGAAAACATAAAATCAAATTGGTCAAGGCATTTGTGAACATGAATCCAAGTCACTAGCCCACGACATATTTTCACAAGAAGACATTCCTTATCATGCTTTATCTTTCATCAAACATTGATCCAATAATTCATATCAGTCGCGTCTAATGCGCATGTCAGCATTGCATCAAATCATCAAAGCTATTTTATTCTAACTCAAGCTTCATCAATCTTGATCAATTGAATCCAATCAATCATCACCTTGTTTGACTTAACACACTTAGTCAAACTATCATCTTGTGCACGAGTTTACTCTAGGATAACACAACTTCCTTGGGTTTACAAGTTCATTATCATCACTCTGTTTGGCTTAACACACTTAGCCAAATTATCAAATCCATAATCACCTTGTTTGGCTTAACACACCTAGCCAAATCATCCTTTTTGTACGAGTTTACTCTGGGATAACACAACTTCCTGGAACTTACGAGTGCATTATCACTTTTGTTTGAATTAACACACTTAGTCAAACTATCAATCCATCAATCCAATTGATCAACATTAAAGCTTGGTTGTCAACAAAATCCCAAAACAAAGCACTGATATCATCACATATCATATCCAAATTGTCAAAATTATGCGAAAATTCAAAAACATTCAAAAAAATTTCATCAAAAAAAACAAAAAACATTCAAAAAATCCATCAAAAATTTCAAAAACATCTAGAAAATTCATCAAAAAATCCAAAACATCTAGAAAAATCATCAAAAATCCAAAAACATGTCGAAACATCAGAAAATCTTCAAAAATTTCATCATTAAGTCTTGTCAGTTTTTTCTACCTTGTCGAACTACGTCGTCTCTGAGCTTGATCATAGGCAAGGCTGATCTTTGATCATCCCCCGAGATGGTTGGGTCAGTCCTTTAGGCGTCCGTCGCATTGGCAATCCATTTGCCCATCTAGTCTGCATCTTAAGTCAGTCCTTTAGGCAATAAAATGGCAATCCATTTGTCCATATTATCATCATGTTAGTCCACCACCAGTCGAACTACATGGTCTTTGCGTATATAACGTAGGCAAGGCTAATCTATGGATTAGCTCCCGAGACTCCTAGGATAGGTCTTTAAGTTAGTCTGTTCATTGTAAAATCTTGAAAATACCGAAAACATTGGAAAATCTTGAAAATACCAAAAACATTTGTAAAACATCTCAAAATTCCAAAAACAGCCTCAAAACATTTGAAAAAACCAAAATGGTGCATCCATTTCATCTCGCTTTCACCCGTGATTGTCATCACTCATAATAAATCATCATCGCTTTCACCCTTTGGTGAGTTAGTCAGAAGCAAGTCAGCAGATTCCAAAGTAAACACCTAATTGTCAAAGTCTCGAAGGTCTAAGTCAGTAAGTCAGCAAGTTGGTCAACTCAGAGTATCAATAGCTTATCATGCAATCAGTCTCACCAAAACCCTGATCACTACATGTCCTAGGATGAAGTTTTCCTGCGATGGACATAAGCATCAGGTACCCCACAGTAGTTTAGTCTTGGCTAGCGATACGAAGAACATCAACTTGTTTGTTTACTTTATTTTGGTCTTTTTGACTTATCTTATTTTGCGCTCATTCCAAGGACCTCTCAATGATGCCTAAACAAAATAGGTTTAGAGAGAAAGGAATGGGGCAATGATCATTATCTTTTTATCTGTTGTGCTTGTTGGATGTTCTTGTAAAATAACTTGGCGAATACTTTCTTTGTTGGGTCCATCCTAGCAAGGTTTCTGTATGTCAAGTGTGAACAAGATCACTCCTATCTGATTGCCAAGTCAGAGTCCATCACACTAGGTGCAACACCACCCTGGTTCTTAATACCTTGATGCATCGCACCTATATGTGTTATCAAACATAAAGAAAGTTACGCTCTTTATCTCTCATTCCTGGATAAGCAATACATCATCATCTTTCATCATCATCTATAATAAAGTTGGCTTTTTGAAAATCTGCATCTTCTTGGATTCAAGGGTTCATTCCTCTCATTCTTCTACCTTCTTTCACTCTAACAATGCATCCATCCTGCATCCATGCTGCATTCATTCTCTCATCTTGCATAATCACGTCATATCATTATAGGACAACATCATCCATCTCATCCATCTCACATTCATCGCATAATCATTTAACATGCTTAAAATAATATAGATTTGTTATTCTAAGCATCTTCCGAACATCTCATTTTCATCATCATTATCATATAGATCATATAGTCTCACAATCCATACATCCATTTTGAACCTCTTTGTCGCGAGATCCACCTCAAATTGAATCTTTTCACTCGATCTCTCGAGGGGGCAATGTACTAACGTACTTATTTTCGCTGGGGCATCTGAAAAACCAAAGAATTTTTTTAATTTCAATGCCGGCAACATCATTCTTTGAACCAATGCAATGAGTACATTGCTTCAAAGAGGGGCAAAATGTAGACATGCAAAACTAACATCATGCATCGAATTCTCCTATTAATCAATTAAGACAATTTATTGATTAATTTCCTAAGGTTCATTAAATAAATCAAATTATTTAATCCTTATGTTCTTCTCATTTGATTTAATAAATCAAACTGATTTAATCAAATGTCACCTCCTAATATCATCCAAGTTAATTAATCTACATTTATTAGCTTCTAATCATGATTATCATTCTCTAGCTTTTGACTCAACTAGAGTCAAATCTAAACTCCTAACTAACCCACCGACTTGCATCAATAAATCAATTTATTGATTTATTAAAAAGAGTTATTTTCCCTCAATAACTCTCATCTTTGACTTTTTTGGACAAAGATTATTCCCCCCAAAACTCTCAACAACATGCATTTATTAACATTTTTCAAATTTGAATGGGCACATTGGCCAAAACTTGCACAAGCTTTGACCAATACCATTATGACATGTGTCTCTATCCTATTGGATGGGATTTAGTCCCACATTGCCTAATTTTGGCCTCTCTTCTATCAACTTTTCCTATAAATGCAATCCATCTTCTCTCATTTCTACAACAGCCACATTTAAAAGCATTTACATTATAAGCAACTTGAGTTCAAGCATCTCATTGTCTATCTCATTAAGCTTATCAAGGATTGGGAAAGGGCAACTTCCTACACAACTAAGTTGCACCAATCCACTATGGTATAGGTTTATTTCATGGTTTAGATGCTTTATCTAATTTTGTTGTTTAGTTGCATTTGAATCATGGATTATTATCTCATAGGGATAGGAATTTCTGTTATATTGTTTGTATCATGTTGCTAACCATATGCAGATTTTCATGTCCTACATGGACATATTTGATGGATACCTTTCCCTTTTTTATTTTTCCCCATAGTTTCGTTGACTAATGGAGTATGATAGGGATTGTCTTTCTTCGTATTTTTTGGTATCCATATGTATTTTATTTTTCCTTCATGCTTCAGTACTTCGTTCTTCATGCTTTGATTCAAATCTTTCTTTTGTTGTTGGTCCCAATTTGTGGATGGGTGGATGAAGATTCATGACATGGCCGATTGTAGTATTGGCATTGGCTTCATCATAAGGATTCTTCGTACTCCCTATGTTGACATTTGTTTGAGATGAAGTTGCCCCCAGTTTTCTAGAAGTATTACTGATATGTTGAGATCCCTTTATTGTCGAATAACCAAGGCATTGATGCTTACAATTACCAATAATCTGCATTAGTTCTAGGATCCTTGTTCATGCAGACCTAATCCTTTGCCCTAATAATTCATTTTCTGAAAAAAATGATTTGCAATAGGACATGATTTACCTTGGAAACAAGGTGCTAATCCTTTTCTACTCTGTGGTGTATCTTCAAAAGTGACAACTTCTTCATTGGTAAAATAGCTTTCCCTAAGAAAGGTAAGTGATCCAAGTTTATAAGTTATAGGATCCTATTTATGTGGGATGACTTCTTGATTGATATCTTTAGCTTGATCTTGTGAAATATTTGAAGTTAATGCTTCTTCAAGAAGTTTTGATAGTTCATTGTCCCCATAAAAATCTTCCTCTTCATTCATTTCACTGGATATTTCTGATTCATGACTTTTGTAGGAACCTTCTTCATGACCCATTTCTGATATATCTTCACAAGATGTTTCTAATTCACAACTTCTATAGAAACCTTCTTCATGATTTTTTTTTGCTATGTCTCAACCATTTCCATATTTTGGTCATGTGTACAAATGTTAAGATTAGGAGACTCTTGTTCCTTGGTAATGAAATCAAGAGTATGAGACTCTTTTTCTGAATGAAGATAATCTATGTGTCCATCCAAAGAAATCCTCTCATGGGTAGATGGAGGAATATGTGCTATGTGGATATGATCATTATTTGTGACATCTTGTACAGATAGGAGGGTTTCCATCAGATCATTGTAGTATCTTGGAGATACGAATTCTTGATCTTGGTTGATGTTGGAATTTCTTTCAACATGGTTCAGATAAAGTTCTTGACATTGGTCGATTTCAAAGGATGGATTATTTTCAAAGAGTTCTTGGGCATCATCATAAGTCATGGGAAGTGGCTCAATATCCTCTTGATCTTTTGGTGGACTTGGATCAAATGGTGAGTTAGGGATTCCTTCAATATCTGTAACCATGAGGTCAAAGGATATCAGAATTTCTTGTGAAGGACCATTGCTCGACCTTGATGGGAGATTTTTATCATGGTTTGAAATATGTTCTTGAGATATGTCCTCTAATTCATAAGGCGATGTAGAGACATTTTCAATATGATCATTGGTCGATAGATCATGGATTATTTCAATAGGATCAAATAATGTCAACACATCTTGAAATAGATCACTAAAAAGTGGCTCTTGATGAATGTTGATTTGATCACTAGATGGGGTGGACATATCTTCACAGTCCTCATTGATGGATGGATTTTGATCATTGTCTTTAGTTGTTAGGGTGGGGAGATTGTCAATGTCTTCAACCATAAAACCAAGTGATGTTGAAATTTCTTGACTTGGATCTATGTTGGGCATTGTTGGTGGATTTTGATCATGATTGAAAAGTGGATCTTGGTGTGCATTGATTTGATCATTGGTTGAGGTCAAAACATCTTAAAGGTGTTCATTGATAGATTGATCTTGATTTTTTATTTCAACAATTGTGGTGGGATTTTGTTGCAAGCTTTGTTGAGCGAGTAATGCATGTGTTTGTTGTTGAGCCAACAACGCTTGTTGTTGGTCATTTTGTTGTTGTGCTAACACTAGCTTTTGTTGGGCTTGTTGTTGAGCTACTTCTTGCTGCACTTGTTGATGGACTGCTTGCAATAGTGCCCAGAATTGTGCTTGCGCCTACCAAGCTTGGTGTTGCACTTGAGCTTGTTGGGCTACTTGAGCCACTTGCACAACTTGTGCGGCTTTTTGGGCTTGGAGTGCCTTTTCGTGAGAAGATTGTTGAGTGGCTTGCAACATGATGGAGAATGAATTGGTCATGTTCTATTTTTGGTGGTGGTGGTGGTAGTGGTGGATTGGGAATCGTGTTGATTTTTGAGGTTGCTTGGATGGTTGCCATATATTGTTGTGATATCAATGGAAAAATGGGATGATTTGATATGATTTTTTCTTTATGATTGGAGTATTGCTCAGATTTGGTTGATTGATGGTTAGTATAGGGGGAAGTATCATACCTTGATTTTTTGGTTTATAGATTTGTAAGTTTTGACTTTGACTTAAATCTACCATAGGAAAATATGTTCCAAAATTTAGATTGGGAAAACTCACATTTATTGTACCATTGAGGTTTGTAGCAGATAATGATCTCATGTATGGATTGTACAAATGAAAGTTTTGAAAATTAATTGGCATTGTAAGACTTGGATAGTCTGGTTGACTTGGATTACTCATGATGCACGAATCAGGTTTATATTCCATGTTGCTCTTGTGTTTTGACCTTGTTAACCTATGAGGGGTTTAGGACCAATGATGAGATGAAAGATGAAAGGGGTGATTGATATGAGTGTTTAAATTTTTAGGAACTTTGGATCAATGCTAGATTTTAGGACTTGATTTGATTTGATTTCAATTGATGAAAGTTTGACTAAGTGTGTTAAGTCAAACAAAGTGATGCACTTAGAAACTCTAGGAAGTTGTGTTATCCTAGAGTAAACTTGTACAAAAAGGATGATTTCGCTAGGTGTGTTAAGACAAACAAGGTGATTTTGAACTTGTAAACCTTAGGAAGTTGTGTTGTGGTAGAGGTAAATTGGCTCAAGAGGACTTATAATCTAACTAATTGTGTTAAGTCAAATAAAATTATTTTGATTTTCCAACAAGTCTAGCATAAAGGATGTTTTGAAAGTTTCCAAAAGTTTGTTAATGAGATGATGTTTGATTGATGTTTGAGATCGGTGAAGTGTTTGAATTGATCATAGATGAACCTATGAGGACTTTCCTACAAGACCAAGGTGATGAAGAACATGCTTTTCCCTAAGAGTAATTCAACCAAAAGACCAATGTTTGCATGGAAAACCATAAGGAAAAATATTGCAAGCTCGTGTGTGGGGTCCAATTGAGTTAATCTTTGTTCAATGACTTCTTTTTACCATAAGCACTTTCTTGATTATGATTTTCAAATTGAATATCCAATGTCCTAATTTCCCTTTATCCCACAAAATTTATTATGTGGAAATCAAGGAAATCCACGCAAAGGCTTCCTAGTGTTGACTTTGGGAGAAACAAATTGAGATGTCTGAATGTTTAGAAGCCTTCTAGAGATAAGAACCCCTAGGGACAAGCACATGTGGACACCTCCAAATTATTTTTTCTTCCAAAGTTTTTGAAATTCAGATGATTCATTGAATGGTTTTTTTCAATTTTTTTGATCCCAGCAAAGTGTTTTGATTTCAACCACATGTACAACCTTATGATGAAGAGACAATATTTTGTTGGGTTTCCACTTGGTCAAATCTAGCTATGCATATTCTATGTAGATGACTAAATGCTTGACCACACATGCTCTCCCTTACAATGCACACACTTCTCGGGTCAACCAAGCATTAGTACCCATGAATCTCCCATGGCATACTTTTCATCTCTACAACAAAACTGCATGTATAACATGGGGTGGCTTCAAAGGATATGACATTTTGCACCAAAAAAATAGATAAAGATTTGGCCTTCTAAACAATGGGTTTTAGTTCGGACTTTCCATTCGTGGAGGCTGAACCATGCGGCGAGAGACTATTGTTGCCTTTATTGTCAGAGCCAACTGCATGATATTGGATTTTGTTCTAGTACCCACTTTTATAGCTTGGCTGGAAATACACTTGGCTTTATCGTGTTACTGGTTGGGTTGTTCCCTTGGGTAAGTACCTTTTCCCACAACGTAGGCCCTCTAAGATAAACAAAAGCAATTAAACATATTCGTAGCTCGATCAACCTTCATTTAGAAACAAAGGAAGAACACTCACAATAAGTTTACTCACACTCGCAAGATGTTTTGTTCAATTTTAAGTTCCCAAAGCGAAATTTGAAGGCAATATTTTAAACAAACTAATATCACCAAAATAATTTTGATTCTCAAGGTCACTGTGAAGCGTGAGAGAAGCACATATGCCTTTTAAATGATACTAAGTTGTGAAAATTATTGCAAAGAATGACAAGCACTTGCTCATTTTAGCCCATAAAAGCAATGACGAGTTTGTTTTAAAAGCACCAAAATGAGATGTGAAAGTGTACCTTGTTCAATTTTAGCCCAAATCGAAATCTAGTAAATGTCTAAGGTTCTTTTTAACCAACTTTGAAAAGATCAAATTAGTGCTTGATTTTAAACCAAAATCGAAAAGTGAGTTGAGTTAAAACAAAAAACGAGAGTAGAAAATGGAAGCTCTAAGTTGTTAAAACAAGCATTAAAACAATGTTTTTTTCCAATTCCACTCCATTTGCCTTCATTTTCACTTTATTCCGAAATCAACCTTGACCTTTTTTAAATTGAGATACTCAACTTCTAATGCCAACCTTGATGTCAACCTGTTCAAAGTTCAAAGTTCAAAGTTAGAAAATTATGAATGAAATTAATCTCAACATATTAATGATAACTTATCATAATGAATGCAAAAAAAAATGTACTCAGTGATAAATTTTAATGCAAGATTTCCCCTTTGTGAAAATTTACAAGGTAAGTCCAAATTATGCATTAATGATCTCCTAATTTTGGGAAAAACTAATGCCTATGAGTTGACATCCTTAATCTTGAATGCATTTCAGCTAATAAATGAACCATCGGCCACTTTGCAATCTGAGATTCTAACTTTCAACACAATATTTGTGAGACACCTATATCAAGATATTCCCTTAGTGCAACCTCAAAATAAATAAAAATTGATTCATTCACTGCCCTAAGAAAAAAACATAATACCTTTAATCTTTCAATACTGAATCTACATCAAGCAAAATATTAAGGTAGGTGGCCTCGTTAGTGTATGGCATTTCTCAAGAAATCAATGGCATTTGTAAATGAATTTTTCTAATCACCTTAATGTCATAAGAAACCTAAATAGAAAATCATTAAGGATATTGATAGATCACAAAAAATGAAAATCGAACAATAATGTCATGCCCATGGAATACAATAGAAATAGAACACTGTCATGCCCATTACGAAATATATAAAAGCGCGACCCCCAAATGATTCCTATTTAATGCCCCTAGTGATTTTCGACACATAAATTTTACTATTCTGTTGACTCAGTTTCCAAATAATGACTAATAAGTGATGGGGAGTGATTTGATGGAAGTTAGGAAGCTAAATAATTACTTAGAAACCCAAAGTCTCACTTATGAACAATTCCATTTATGTTTCTTGTCTGTAACCTGCGACTTTCGATTAGCTGTAAACACCTTTAGCAAATGTGATGGGAAAGAACGCCAAACTGTAAAGGACTGAGCACAAAACTATGTTATGTATTTGGGAATACTTCTTATCCTAGGTAGAAGATTGTCCTTTTATTGGAATTTCTCTGTGTTTAGCATTTAATCTCGATATCAGGATTACATCCGTATTTCTTTTGTACATTACTACTGAGCGCTGAGGGGAATTCCATTATCTTGGTTGTTGGCTACATATGATTACGTGCATTGGAAGAAAATAGAGGTGATTGCGTGCAGTGGTTCTGTGCTTACAAAGGAACATCATAGTTAACGTCGGCCAGGAGAGGTGGGCATTGATATTCACAACCTCCCTAATTTAGAACTTTTAATCATAGATAGTGAGACAAGTATTTACCTGGATGAATTAAACTTGATCAAATGCTTACTAATAATACTATAACTTTAGATTTCCCCAGATATGATGGATCTAGGATAAAAATATTAAAAGAAACATCTAAATTGACAAGTCTCTGTATCGAACTTTGGAAGATAAGCGGATAATGACACTATTTTCCGCCACTGATTCATTGAAGACTGATATTGAAGACCGATAATATCATTTATTTCATTCAACTACTACGATGTTTCCAATACCATCTTAATGATCGCAAATTTATCATGCGTTTACAACTAATTGAAACCTCTGCTAAATTTTGCCTATTCACAGTTTGGAGTTTACACGCAATTATATAAACTTCAACGCATCACAGATAGAAGAATACACTACATCCTCCATTAGTTTCTCATCACCATAATACAAAATATATTAATTCACCAAAGGTTATAATCATTTATGAGATAAAATAATAACTTCAACATCATCGTCATTTCATTAGTGGCTGACTGTAGGTATACGGTAAAAGTAAAAGCTACATGATTCACATGACAGGCTATCAGTGAGAATGATGAGACACAGTAGTCTCAGCTTCCCAGAGAATTTAGAAAAGCTTTTAATTTCCTCTAATCAATGTGGACATTCACATGCCTTTCTCAAGGAATGGGATCTTGCACAATAAGTTATAAGAGGTTGGCACTATGTAGTCATCATAAAGAATAGAAAGTGTGTGGATTCTAACTTACACTATGCAAATCTCTCACAAAGGGATAAAATCTACGAACAAGATACACCTCATAGATGAATCTAATTTGATGATATGATTTCGCAAAGGCAAGAATGAGAAGGACCAGACTATGCAAACCACCCATCTAAAAGAAATATAGGAGATCTATAAGAGAGTACATAACACATTATCCTCATCAGGATGACAGTCCATAATATTTGATGACAACTATAGATAAATGGCTGACACATCTTAAATAAATATCAAATCCTATCTGTTAATTAGTGCACCAATGACTATAAATTGGATGACATGATTATAATGAATGGTTGACAAGGAGCCTAGAAACTACAGTGGGTAAGGAGAGACGGTGAAGTAAGAGTGTGGAACATAGGCGATGCTTGTACTCATTGTTATTCTACAGTTGGAGAGCAAGACATAATATATGTTCATACTTCTTCATTACTCTATTTATTTCTTGGTGCTACTAATAACAAAATACAGACTTCGTGTATCTATTCAAAGTATGAGACCATAATAAACAAAGCATACAGGTGCATTCAAAATTTTACTCTTCAACAAGGATTTTTTATTTAGTTGTGTATTAACCAGCAGAGGATTAGTTTGTAAATAATAAATTCGTAGAAATTAAAGTACCTTTTTGTTTGGAAAATGCAGCAAACCCACTCTGTGCACAAGCCAATAAGAGTTAGCCTTAAAAAAAAATATTCAATTGGAAAACTACCTGTATGATGCTTTTCATAGTCAAGAAAAAGGAAATAATTACTGCCTATACTGTGGAAGTAAATAAAGATTATCTCCCTTTTTGTTTGCTCAAACACAAACTTGCATTTTATAGTAGTGCCTCAACAATGCACTAAGTTTATTTTGACAAGGCGTATTAGGCTATCTAATATAACGTGTCAATAATATTCATGAGTAACTTTATAAACATTTGGGCCATTAGATAAAGTAAGAAAACCAGAAAAATCAAAAGTGCTGAGAAATTAAGATTATAAAAATTTCAACAAGATATTTAATAAACATGACAACACTTTATACATCAACTCTTATTCTGTCAAGTTCTATTTCTAGTGTCATTTTGTGGTAGCTAAATTCTACAAATGTTAGTATGCTAATAAATTTCTTTCTAGAAATGAAACTAACATAACAAAATCCAGCAACCCTATGAAATATTGCATCTAATTAAACATGCTAAATTTGAAATAACAAGGAAAACTAAAAAAGGCAACCTATTCCATAGTGGATTGGTGGTATCCTTTATGTAGAAAATAGCCCTTTCCCAATCCTTGATAAACTTAATGAGATGATAGACAATGGGATGCTAAGTGAAATCAAGTTGCCTATAGTGATAGTGCTCAAGTTTTAGATGAAAAATGAGAGAAAATGCATTGAACTTATAGGAGAATTTGAGAGAGGAGAGGCGAAGATTGAACAATGTGAGACTAAAACCCCAAAAATGAGAGAGACCCACTTGTAACAATGGGATTGGCCCATGCTTGTGCAAGTTTTGGCCAATGTGCCCATTTCAAATTTGAAAATGACAATAAATGAATATGGTTGAAGATTTCTGGGGGAATTGCCTTTGTGAGGAAAATAGGTGATTTTGTGACGAAAATAGGTGTTTTAATAAATCAATTTAAATGATTTATTGTGCAACTTGATGAATCTAGAGGATTTAGGTGATTAGGACTAAATTCATCACTATTTGATTAATCTAATAAGAGATTAGGTGATATGATATTTGATTTGATTATTTTTTTTTGGTTTTAAATCAAATGAGAGTAATATGCATATGAGTGATTTAATTAATTATATGTGATTTAATTAAGTGAGGAACTATAGGAGATAATTAAATAATTTTATTTATTAAATTGAAGAGATAAGCTTAACGAATTAAATAAATTGGTTTATTTAATTAACAGACAAAATAATGTTGAATGAAGCATGATCAAATGCATGAGTAAATTTTGCATGTCTACAGAACCAATTCTTCTTGTAGTATTTCATTGCTAGAAACTCACCCCAGGTTTTATTACACATGTAGGATGGTGAAATCTTGCACATTGTTTGTGTAGATTCAGCCATCCTCATAGAACATGGTTCATTTCTCCAAATAAAATGCTAAAACTAGATCAAACATGCATGGAGAAAAGGAAAATACAACCTATTCTATTCTATGATGGATTGGTGCCCTCCATGAAGATGTGAGAGAGCCCTTTCCCAATCCCTTTCTAAGCCAAATGAGATAGACAATGAGTTGCTATGAGCTCAAGTTGCCTATAGTTTAGATACCTTCAAAGTGTGTTGTAGAAATGAGAGAAGATGCATTGCTTTTATAGAAGAAGTTGAGAGAAGAGAGGCCAAGTTTAGCCAATGTGGGACTAAATCCCCTCCAATAGAATAGAACCACTTGGCATGATGGGATTGGTCAAAGCTTGTGCAAGTTTTGGCCAATGTGCCCATTCAAATTTGAAAAATATCAATAAATGCATATTGTTGAGAGTTTTGGGGGGAATTATCTTTGTACAAAAAAGTCAAAGATGAGAGTTATTGAGAGAAAATAGGCTTTTTAATAAATCAATTAAATTGATTTATTGATGCAAGTGGGTGGGTTAGTTAGGAGTTTAGATTTGACTCTAGTTGAGTCAAAAGCTAGAGAATGGTAATTGTGATTAGAAGTTAATTAATTTAGATTAATTAACTTAGGGGATTTTAGGGATTTGACATTAAATCTGTTTGATTTATTAAATCAAATGAGAAGAACATAAGGATTAAATAATTTGATTTATTTAATGAACCTTAGGAAGTTAATCAATAAATATTTTAATTGATTAGCAGAAGAATTGAATGTTAATTTAGTATGATGCCTGATTGTTATTTTTGCATGTCTACATTTTGCCCCTCTTTGAAGCAATGTACTTGTTGCATTGGTTCAAAGAATGATGTTGCCAATATCGAAATTAAAAAATTTCCGATTTTTCGGATGCCCCAGCGAAAAGAAGTACGTTAGTACATTGCCCCCTCGAGAGATCGAGCGAAAAGATACAATTTGAGGTGGATCTTGCGACAAAGAGGTTCAAAATGGATGTATGGATGGTAATGATGATGTAAATGAGATGTTTGGAAGATGCTTAGAATAACAAATCTATATTATTTTAAGCATGTTAAATGACTATGCGATGCATGTGAGATGGATGAGATGGTATGACGTTGTCCTGATATGATGGTATGACATGATTATGTAGAATGAGAATACGGATGCAAGATGGATGCATTGTTAGCGTGAAAGAAGATAGAAGAATGAGAGGGATGAACCCTTAAATCTAAGCAGAATGTAGAAGTCCAATAAGTCCATTAGTCATCAAGACTTTATTGGATATGACGATGAATGATGATGATGTGTTGCTTATCCAGGGATGGGAAAGGAGCATACCTTTCTTTATGTTTGATAACACACATAGGTGCGATGCATCAAGGTATTAAGAACCAGGATGGCGTTACGCCTAGTGTGATGGACTTTGACTTGACAATCAGATAGGAGTACTCTTGTTCACACTTCACATACATAACCTTATTCAGAATGCAGTTCAGATATTCTAGACATCTCGGGCCAAAACATAAAAAGGAAAGCCTTCTTATGTGGTCAACAAGATACCTAAAACATCCTTCCTACAAACAAAACAAAGTATGCGTGATGAAGTTATTTTACAAGAATATCCAACAAGCACAGCAGATAAAAAGATAATGATCGTTGCCCCATTCCTTTCTCTCTAAACCTGTTTTGTTTAGGCATCATTGAGAGGTCCTTGGAATGAGCGCAAAATAAGATAAGTCTAAAAGACTAAAATAAAGTAAACAAACAAGCTGATGTTCTTCGTATCGCTAGCCAAGACTAAACTACTGTGGGGTACCTGATGCTTATGTCCATCGTGGGAAAGCTTCATCCTAGGACATGTAGTGATCAGGGCTTTGATGGGACTGATTGGGTGATAAGCTATTGATACTCTGAGTTGACCAACTTTCTTGCTTATTGACTTAGGCTTGAGACTCTGACGATTAGGCGTTCACTTTAGAACCTGCTAAACTTGCTTCTGACTAACTCACCAAAGGGTGAAAGCGACGATGATTTATTATGAGTGATGACAATCACGGGTGAAAGCGAGATGAAATGGATGCACCATTTTGGTTTTTTTCAAATGTTTTGAGGCTGTTTTTGGTATTTTTGGAATTTTACAAATGTTTTTGGTATTTTCAAGATTTTCCAATGTTTTTGGTATTTTCAAGATTTTCCAATGTTTTTGGTATTTTCAAGATTTTACAACGAACAGACTAACTTAAAGACCTATCCTAGGGGTCTCGGGAGCTCATCCATAGATTAGCCTTGCCTACGTTATATACGCAGAGACCACGTAGTTCGACTGGTGGTGGACTAACTTGATGATAATATGGACAAATGGATTGCCATTTTATTGCCTAAAGGACTGACTTAAGATGCAGACTAGATGGGCAAACGGATTGCCAATGCGACGGACGCCTAAAGGACTGACCCAACCATCTCGGGGGATGATCAAAGATCACCCTTGCCTACGTTCAAGCTCAGAGATGACGTAGTTCGACAAGGTAGAAAAAAATTGACAAGACTTAATGATGAAATTTTTGAAGATTTTCTGATATTTCGACATGTTTTTGGATTTTTGATGATTTTGGATGTTTTTGGTTTTTTGAATGAGTTTTTTGAATGTTTTTGGAATTTTTTGATGAATTTTCTGAAATGTTTTTGGAATTTTTGAATGAGTTTTGAAGAAGATCACGAGAATATACACGAATCTGATCCGATGTTGCGAGAACGTGCCCCCAGTGTGGTGTGATAGACTACTTAGATAAAGGCGGGATAGACTGGCCTTTGAAATGCCAAGTAGTTCCAATGGTGGAATATAGTATAGATACCGTCGTAGGCTATGGTATGGATGCGAGCGGATAAGTGGAATGTGATGGAGTGGATGAGTTGTGCAGATCCTGATAGATGGGGAAGGTACTTTATTTACACTTGATGCCTGTTTGCCAAGTTTTTACCAAGGTATTTGCCCAAAGCGCCACCGAAGTGGTTTTCACTAGAGGAC
>CM021101.1:143587717-143656027 GCA_007115665.2 Sequoiadendron giganteum
TATGTCCTCTAATTCATAAGGCGATGTAGAGACATTTTCAATATGATCATTGGTCGATAGATCATGGATTATTTCAATAGGATCAAATAATGTCAACACATCTTGAAATAGATCACTAAAAAGTGGCTCTTGATGAATGTTGATTTGATCACTAGATGGGGTGGACATATCTTCACAGTCCTCATTGATGGATGGATTTTGATCATTGTCTTTAGTTGTTAGGGTGGGGAGATTGTCAATGTCTTCAACCATAAAACCAAGTGATGTTGAAATTTCTTGACTTGGATCTATGTTGGGCATTGTTGGTGGATTTTGATCATGATTGAAAAGTGGATCTTGGTGTGCATTGATTTGATCATTGGTTGAGGTCAAAACATCTTAAAGGTGTTCATTGATAGATTGATCTTGATTTTTTATTTCAACAATTGTGGTGGGATTTTGTTGCAAGCTTTGTTGAGCGAGTAATGCATGTGTTTGTTGTTGAGCCAACAACGCTTGTTGTTGGTCATTTTGTTGTTGTGCTAACACTAGCTTTTGTTGGGCTTGTTGTTGAGCTACTTCTTGCTGCACTTGTTGATGGACTGCTTGCAATAGTGCCCAGAATTGTGCTTGCGCCTACCAAGCTTGGTGTTGCACTTGAGCTTGTTGGGCTACTTGAGCCACTTGCACAACTTGTGCGGCTTTTTGGGCTTGGAGTGCCTTTTCGTGAGAAGATTGTTGAGTGGCTTGCAACATGATGGAGAATGAATTGGTCATGTTCTATTTTTGGTGGTGGTGGTGGTAGTGGTGGATTGGGAATCGTGTTGATTTTTGAGGTTGCTTGGATGGTTGCCATATATTGTTGTGATATCAATGGAAAAATGGGATGATTTGATATGATTTTTTCTTTATGATTGGAGTATTGCTCAGATTTGGTTGATTGATGGTTAGTATAGGGGGAAGTATCATACCTTGATTTTTTGGTTTATAGATTTGTAAGTTTTGACTTTGACTTAAATCTACCATAGGAAAATATGTTCCAAAATTTAGATTGGGAAAACTCACATTTATTGTACCATTGAGGTTTGTAGCAGATAATGATCTCATGTATGGATTGTACAAATGAAAGTTTTGAAAATTAATTGGCATTGTAAGACTTGGATAGTCTGGTTGACTTGGATTACTCATGATGCACGAATCAGGTTTATATTCCATGTTGCTCTTGTGTTTTGACCTTGTTAACCTATGAGGGGTTTAGGACCAATGATGAGATGAAAGATGAAAGGGGTGATTGATATGAGTGTTTAAATTTTTAGGAACTTTGGATCAATGCTAGATTTTAGGACTTGATTTGATTTGATTTCAATTGATGAAAGTTTGACTAAGTGTGTTAAGTCAAACAAAGTGATGCACTTAGAAACTCTAGGAAGTTGTGTTATCCTAGAGTAAACTTGTACAAAAAGGATGATTTCGCTAGGTGTGTTAAGACAAACAAGGTGATTTTGAACTTGTAAACCTTAGGAAGTTGTGTTGTGGTAGAGGTAAATTGGCTCAAGAGGACTTATAATCTAACTAATTGTGTTAAGTCAAATAAAATTATTTTGATTTTCCAACAAGTCTAGCATAAAGGATGTTTTGAAAGTTTCCAAAAGTTTGTTAATGAGATGATGTTTGATTGATGTTTGAGATCGGTGAAGTGTTTGAATTGATCATAGATGAACCTATGAGGACTTTCCTACAAGACCAAGGTGATGAAGAACATGCTTTTCCCTAAGAGTAATTCAACCAAAAGACCAATGTTTGCATGGAAAACCATAAGGAAAAATATTGCAAGCTCGTGTGTGGGGTCCAATTGAGTTAATCTTTGTTCAATGACTTCTTTTTACCATAAGCACTTTCTTGATTATGATTTTCAAATTGAATATCCAATGTCCTAATTTCCCTTTATCCCACAAAATTTATTATGTGGAAATCAAGGAAATCCACGCAAAGGCTTCCTAGTGTTGACTTTGGGAGAAACAAATTGAGATGTCTGAATGTTTAGAAGCCTTCTAGAGATAAGAACCCCTAGGGACAAGCACATGTGGACACCTCCAAATTATTTTTTCTTCCAAAGTTTTTGAAATTCAGATGATTCATTGAATGGTTTTTTTCAATTTTTTTGATCCCAGCAAAGTGTTTTGATTTCAACCACATGTACAACCTTATGATGAAGAGACAATATTTTGTTGGGTTTCCACTTGGTCAAATCTAGCTATGCATATTCTATGTAGATGACTAAATGCTTGACCACACATGCTCTCCCTTACAATGCACACACTTCTCGGGTCAACCAAGCATTAGTACCCATGAATCTCCCATGGCATACTTTTCATCTCTACAACAAAACTGCATGTATAACATGGGGTGGCTTCAAAGGATATGACATTTTGCACCAAAAAAATAGATAAAGATTTGGCCTTCTAAACAATGGGTTTTAGTTCGGACTTTCCATTCGTGGAGGCTGAACCATGCGGCGAGAGACTATTGTTGCCTTTATTGTCAGAGCCAACTGCATGATATTGGATTTTGTTCTAGTACCCACTTTTATAGCTTGGCTGGAAATACACTTGGCTTTATCGTGTTACTGGTTGGGTTGTTCCCTTGGGTAAGTACCTTTTCCCACAACGTAGGCCCTCTAAGATAAACAAAAGCAATTAAACATATTCGTAGCTCGATCAACCTTCATTTAGAAACAAAGGAAGAACACTCACAATAAGTTTACTCACACTCGCAAGATGTTTTGTTCAATTTTAAGTTCCCAAAGCGAAATTTGAAGGCAATATTTTAAACAAACTAATATCACCAAAATAATTTTGATTCTCAAGGTCACTGTGAAGCGTGAGAGAAGCACATATGCCTTTTAAATGATACTAAGTTGTGAAAATTATTGCAAAGAATGACAAGCACTTGCTCATTTTAGCCCATAAAAGCAATGACGAGTTTGTTTTAAAAGCACCAAAATGAGATGTGAAAGTGTACCTTGTTCAATTTTAGCCCAAATCGAAATCTAGTAAATGTCTAAGGTTCTTTTTAACCAACTTTGAAAAGATCAAATTAGTGCTTGATTTTAAACCAAAATCGAAAAGTGAGTTGAGTTAAAACAAAAAACGAGAGTAGAAAATGGAAGCTCTAAGTTGTTAAAACAAGCATTAAAACAATGTTTTTTTCCAATTCCACTCCATTTGCCTTCATTTTCACTTTATTCCGAAATCAACCTTGACCTTTTTTAAATTGAGATACTCAACTTCTAATGCCAACCTTGATGTCAACCTGTTCAAAGTTCAAAGTTCAAAGTTAGAAAATTATGAATGAAATTAATCTCAACATATTAATGATAACTTATCATAATGAATGCAAAAAAAAATGTACTCAGTGATAAATTTTAATGCAAGATTTCCCCTTTGTGAAAATTTACAAGGTAAGTCCAAATTATGCATTAATGATCTCCTAATTTTGGGAAAAACTAATGCCTATGAGTTGACATCCTTAATCTTGAATGCATTTCAGCTAATAAATGAACCATCGGCCACTTTGCAATCTGAGATTCTAACTTTCAACACAATATTTGTGAGACACCTATATCAAGATATTCCCTTAGTGCAACCTCAAAATAAATAAAAATTGATTCATTCACTGCCCTAAGAAAAAAACATAATACCTTTAATCTTTCAATACTGAATCTACATCAAGCAAAATATTAAGGTAGGTGGCCTCGTTAGTGTATGGCATTTCTCAAGAAATCAATGGCATTTGTAAATGAATTTTTCTAATCACCTTAATGTCATAAGAAACCTAAATAGAAAATCATTAAGGATATTGATAGATCACAAAAAATGAAAATCGAACAATAATGTCATGCCCATGGAATACAATAGAAATAGAACACTGTCATGCCCATTACGAAATATATAAAAGCGCGACCCCCAAATGATTCCTATTTAATGCCCCTAGTGATTTTCGACACATAAATTTTACTATTCTGTTGACTCAGTTTCCAAATAATGACTAATAAGTGATGGGGAGTGATTTGATGGAAGTTAGGAAGCTAAATAATTACTTAGAAACCCAAAGTCTCACTTATGAACAATTCCATTTATGTTTCTTGTCTGTAACCTGCGACTTTCGATTAGCTGTAAACACCTTTAGCAAATGTGATGGGAAAGAACGCCAAACTGTAAAGGACTGAGCACAAAACTATGTTATGTATTTGGGAATACTTCTTATCCTAGGTAGAAGATTGTCCTTTTATTGGAATTTCTCTGTGTTTAGCATTTAATCTCGATATCAGGATTACATCCGTATTTCTTTTGTACATTACTACTGAGCGCTGAGGGGAATTCCATTATCTTGGTTGTTGGCTACATATGATTACGTGCATTGGAAGAAAATAGAGGTGATTGCGTGCAGTGGTTCTGTGCTTACAAAGGAACATCATAGTTAACGTCGGCCAGGAGAGGTGGGCATTGATATTCACAACCTCCCTAATTTAGAACTTTTAATCATAGATAGTGAGACAAGTATTTACCTGGATGAATTAAACTTGATCAAATGCTTACTAATAATACTATAACTTTAGATTTCCCCAGATATGATGGATCTAGGATAAAAATATTAAAAGAAACATCTAAATTGACAAGTCTCTGTATCGAACTTTGGAAGATAAGCGGATAATGACACTATTTTCCGCCACTGATTCATTGAAGACTGATATTGAAGACCGATAATATCATTTATTTCATTCAACTACTACGATGTTTCCAATACCATCTTAATGATCGCAAATTTATCATGCGTTTACAACTAATTGAAACCTCTGCTAAATTTTGCCTATTCACAGTTTGGAGTTTACACGCAATTATATAAACTTCAACGCATCACAGATAGAAGAATACACTACATCCTCCATTAGTTTCTCATCACCATAATACAAAATATATTAATTCACCAAAGGTTATAATCATTTATGAGATAAAATAATAACTTCAACATCATCGTCATTTCATTAGTGGCTGACTGTAGGTATACGGTAAAAGTAAAAGCTACATGATTCACATGACAGGCTATCAGTGAGAATGATGAGACACAGTAGTCTCAGCTTCCCAGAGAATTTAGAAAAGCTTTTAATTTCCTCTAATCAATGTGGACATTCACATGCCTTTCTCAAGGAATGGGATCTTGCACAATAAGTTATAAGAGGTTGGCACTATGTAGTCATCATAAAGAATAGAAAGTGTGTGGATTCTAACTTACACTATGCAAATCTCTCACAAAGGGATAAAATCTACGAACAAGATACACCTCATAGATGAATCTAATTTGATGATATGATTTCGCAAAGGCAAGAATGAGAAGGACCAGACTATGCAAACCACCCATCTAAAAGAAATATAGGAGATCTATAAGAGAGTACATAACACATTATCCTCATCAGGATGACAGTCCATAATATTTGATGACAACTATAGATAAATGGCTGACACATCTTAAATAAATATCAAATCCTATCTGTTAATTAGTGCACCAATGACTATAAATTGGATGACATGATTATAATGAATGGTTGACAAGGAGCCTAGAAACTACAGTGGGTAAGGAGAGACGGTGAAGTAAGAGTGTGGAACATAGGCGATGCTTGTACTCATTGTTATTCTACAGTTGGAGAGCAAGACATAATATATGTTCATACTTCTTCATTACTCTATTTATTTCTTGGTGCTACTAATAACAAAATACAGACTTCGTGTATCTATTCAAAGTATGAGACCATAATAAACAAAGCATACAGGTGCATTCAAAATTTTACTCTTCAACAAGGATTTTTTATTTAGTTGTGTATTAACCAGCAGAGGATTAGTTTGTAAATAATAAATTCGTAGAAATTAAAGTACCTTTTTGTTTGGAAAATGCAGCAAACCCACTCTGTGCACAAGCCAATAAGAGTTAGCCTTAAAAAAAAATATTCAATTGGAAAACTACCTGTATGATGCTTTTCATAGTCAAGAAAAAGGAAATAATTACTGCCTATACTGTGGAAGTAAATAAAGATTATCTCCCTTTTTGTTTGCTCAAACACAAACTTGCATTTTATAGTAGTGCCTCAACAATGCACTAAGTTTATTTTGACAAGGCGTATTAGGCTA
This sequence comes from Sequoiadendron giganteum, assembly GCA_007115665.2. NCBI lineage: Eukaryota > Viridiplantae > Streptophyta > Pinopsida > Cupressales > Cupressaceae > Sequoiadendron > Sequoiadendron giganteum. The sequence continues at coordinate 143,593,879 of CM021101.1, forward strand.
TCTAATATAACGTGTCAATAATATTCATGAGTAACTTTATAAACATTTGGGCCATTAGATAAAGTAAGAAAACCAGAAAAATCAAAAGTGCTGAGAAATTAAGATTATAAAAATTTCAACAAGATATTTAATAAACATGACAACACTTTATACATCAACTCTTATTCTGTCAAGTTCTATTTCTAGTGTCATTTTGTGGTAGCTAAATTCTACAAATGTTAGTATGCTAATAAATTTCTTTCTAGAAATGAAACTAACATAACAAAATCCAGCAACCCTATGAAATATTGCATCTAATTAAACATGCTAAATTTGAAATAACAAGGAAAACTAAAAAAGGCAACCTATTCCATAGTGGATTGGTGGTATCCTTTATGTAGAAAATAGCCCTTTCCCAATCCTTGATAAACTTAATGAGATGATAGACAATGGGATGCTAAGTGAAATCAAGTTGCCTATAGTGATAGTGCTCAAGTTTTAGATGAAAAATGAGAGAAAATGCATTGAACTTATAGGAGAATTTGAGAGAGGAGAGGCGAAGATTGAACAATGTGAGACTAAAACCCCAAAAATGAGAGAGACCCACTTGTAACAATGGGATTGGCCCATGCTTGTGCAAGTTTTGGCCAATGTGCCCATTTCAAATTTGAAAATGACAATAAATGAATATGGTTGAAGATTTCTGGGGGAATTGCCTTTGTGAGGAAAATAGGTGATTTTGTGACGAAAATAGGTGTTTTAATAAATCAATTTAAATGATTTATTGTGCAACTTGATGAATCTAGAGGATTTAGGTGATTAGGACTAAATTCATCACTATTTGATTAATCTAATAAGAGATTAGGTGATATGATATTTGATTTGATTATTTTTTTTTGGTTTTAAATCAAATGAGAGTAATATGCATATGAGTGATTTAATTAATTATATGTGATTTAATTAAGTGAGGAACTATAGGAGATAATTAAATAATTTTATTTATTAAATTGAAGAGATAAGCTTAACGAATTAAATAAATTGGTTTATTTAATTAACAGACAAAATAATGTTGAATGAAGCATGATCAAATGCATGAGTAAATTTTGCATGTCTACAGAACCAATTCTTCTTGTAGTATTTCATTGCTAGAAACTCACCCCAGGTTTTATTACACCATTCTTCCAAAACTATCTGGCTTTTGTGACCTTCACCCCCCCATTTGATAAAAATCCTAATCTTTTGCAGTGATTCATGAATTATCTTGAAAGTTTACTTATTTACACATAGATAAGGTATAGGAGTTGGTGTGGACTTACCCTCATTCGCTTCACCCTAGTTTTTTGATCTAGTGTCCATGTTTGACTTGGTTGTTGGAGACTTATTGTGATCCTTTTGGCACCATTTTTTGGTCAAGTCTCTGTAGACATCCAAAAATAACATTATGCATTCCACTGTAACTAACATCATGCATTCGTTTCGTCTACTAATCAATTAAAGCAATTTATTGATTTAATCCTAAGGTTCATCAAGCTTAATTAAATAAATCAAATTATTTAATTAAGTTCCTAAAGTTCTTCTTATTTGATTTAATAAATCAAACTAATTTAAAATCAAATATCAAATCCCTAAAAACCCCTAAGTTAATTAATCTAAATTAATTAAATTCTAATCATGATTAGCATTCTCTAGCTTTTGACTCAACTAGAGTCAAATCTAAACTCCTAACTAACCCACCCACTTGCATCAATAAATAAATTTATTGATTTATTAAAAAGAGTTATTTTCCCTCAATAACTCTCATCTTTGACTTTTTTGAACAAAGATTATTCCCCCCAAAACCCTCAACAACATGCATTTATTGACATTTTTCAAATTTGAATGGGCACATTGGCCAAAACTTGCACAAGCTTTGACCAATCCCATCATGCCAAGTGGCTCTATTCTATTGGAGGGGATTTAGTCCCACATTGGCTAAACTTGGCCTCTCTTCTCTCAACTTCTTCTATAAAAGCAATGCATCTTCTCTCATTTTACAACACAATTGAAAGGTATCTAAACTATAGGCAACTTGAGCTCATAGCAACTCATTGTCTATCTCATTTGGATTAGAAAGGGATTGGGAAAGGGCTCTCTCACATCTTCATGGAGGGCACCAATCCATCATAGAATAGAATAGGTTGTATTTCCTTTTCTCCATGCATATTTGATCTAGTTTTAGCATTTTATTTGGAGAAATGAACCATGTTATTCTATGAGGATGGCTGAATCTACACAATTAATGTGCAAGATTTCACCATCCTACAGTCTCTTTCTACCGGTAACTTTTTCCTGAACCACCCATTTAATTTTTTTTAAGTTTCACCTACCACCTCTATTAAAACCCTAATTTCCTCCCCAACTTTCATTTTCCTTGACAAAGCGATTAGGTCTCACCCATGGAGGCGCTTTGCCATGCCCAACCTGATTTCTCCTTCAATTATATTACCCTTGCAACTGGTACCAAGGTTGATAGTAAGGGTGACACTTATCCACCCAGATATTGTTCTCCATCACCCATTAGGGCCTATGCATTTCTGATCCTGGGGTCCATTCTGATTTTTCATATGTCATCCATCCCTTGTTGATTCTCTCCCTAAATTCTTCAAAAGGAACCATTCGATCGAGCTCCTCACTCCATTTTTCCTTACTTCTTATCTCCTCTTTTCGTGCCAGTTTCCACTGTTGGCCGCTACCCACCTTTGGCATATCATGTCCCTGCTTATTTCCTTACCACACCTTCTAGCCTTCATTTTTCTACTCCTTGCCTTTCTCTTCTTCACAATCTTCGCTTTGCATCACCTCACTAATTTTTTCCACCTCGCTGATTTTCACCACCTTGCTAATTTTCACCATTATTCTTTCAATAATGATTTTAGACTTAATTAAATAAAGTTTGATTTATTTAATTAAAAAGAATGGTGTTAGTTTTAGATAAAATAGAGATAAATTTATTTAATTTAAATGAAATAACTTTAGAGATTAATTAAATAAAATGAATTATTTAATTAAAAGAGGGAATATAAGATTAATTAAACAAATTGATTTATTTAATTAGTAGGAGATGATGACTTAATCAGATAAAAAGGGATTTATTCAATTAAAAGATGAAATATGATGAATTTAATCAAATAAATATTATTCAATTAAATTAATTAATAAAGGGATGATGTTAGTAAGATTAAGATCAGGTGTGTAGGACCAACTTGAAGCAAGACACTTGTTGCATTGGTAAGTTCCACTTGTCAAGATGTGAATGGTTGAAGGTTGTGCACAGTTTGATTAATGTGCATGATAAAATCCATGAGATTGAAATTTGAATTTTGAAAGTGACATGTTTAGACGGAAGGGAAATGGAGTTAATGTCACTTGGCTCAATGCAAAGAACATGTAAGGTGAAATAAATTCTTTGTTGGAAGTACCCATCCCCTTTTCGAGGGATATTTGAATTTTAAGAATATTCCATAAAATATGCTCTTTTGAATAGAAATTTATGAATTAATAAATCAAATAAATTGATCAAAATGAGAGGAATTGTAGACATCCAAAAATAACATTATACATTCCGCTTTAACTAACATAATGCATTCAGTTCTTCTACTAATCAATTAAAGAAATTTATTGATTTAATCCTAAGGTTCATCAAGCTTAATTAAATAAATCAAATTATTTAATTAAGTTCCTAAGGTTCTTCTTATTTGATTTAATAAATCAAACTGATTTAAAATCAAATATCAAATCCCTAAAATCCCCCAAGTTAATTAATCTAAATTTAATTAACTTTTAATCACAATTACCATTCTCTAGCTTTTGACTCAACTAGAGTCAAACCTAAACTCCTAACTAACCCACCCACTTGCATCAATAAATCAACTTATTGATTTATTAAAAAGAGTTATTTTTTCTCAATAACTCTCATCTTTGACTTTTTTGAACAAAGATTATTCCCCCCAAAACTCTCAACAACATGCATTTATTAACATTTTTTCAAATTTGAATGGGCACATTGGCCAAAACTTGCACAAGCTTTCACCAATCCCATTATGACAAATGTCTCTATCCTATTGGATGGGATTTAGTCCCACATTGCCTAATTTTGGCCTCTCTTCTATCAACTTTTCCTATAAATGCAAGGCATTTTCTCTCATTTCTACAACACAATTTGAAAGCATCTAAATTATAGGCAACTTGGGCTCATAGCAACTCATTGTCTATCTCATTTGACTTAGAAAGGGATTGGGAAAGGGCTCTCTCACATCTTCATGGAGGGCACCAATCCATCATAGAATAGAATAGGTTGTATTTCCTTTTCTCCATGCATGTTTGATCTAGTTTTAGCATTTTATTTGGAGAAATGTACCATGTTATTCTATGAGGATGACTGAATCTACACAATCAATGTGTAAGATTTCACCATCCCACAAATGGCGCTAGAAGGAGGGCTGATTTTCAGTAATTGTGTTTCAACATCTTTTCCATGTTTTGTTTAAAAGTTGTCAAAAGAAAAAAAAAATTGCAAAATATAGGCTCTATAGTGATGTGTGAATTTCATATCCGCATTTTAAATATGACAGTTTGCATTTTCTTCTTATGCATTATATGACATTCATTTCTGCATATTTTTCTGATATAAGTCATGCCTGTGTAAATCCTTGACTTGTCTCTCAAATGTACGAGCTTAATTATGGTGCTATTTGAGTTTGATAGATAATGAATATGATTCTTTGCTTTATAATGTGGCAGATATAGGCCTCTGATATATAAACACTATCAATCTGGATTTATACCCATCTATCTACTTGTTTGAAATTTTGTCTTTGAAACGTTAACTCACTTTGGTTCATGTCTCGGAGTTAGTGAGATTTTCTTTGGGCACTCATAAAACTTGTCTTATCAAGGCGATGCTCTGCCAAGCTAACAATTTTATAATTGATTTGTTTTTGGATTTAAAAGTTGGCTTCTTATGTAATCAGTGAAAGTATTTTTCAGTACTCGAGATAACATTTTTCAAGTTGCTGATATTGGTGTATGGTTTATAAATGTCTTTCATTACATATCTAACTGTTGATTGCAAAATTGTAACCAAATTCGCTTGAAGTTAAGACTGTACTCAATTCAACGTCGATTGAGGAATGGTTGTAGGTAGACTCACTGCGTAGATTGAAATAGGAGATTACTGTCACAGGGTATTTATTTAACTTTCCCTTAGTTTTCTACAAACACAATGTACTGGAATTTTGTCTTTCACAGCTATCAGATCTGTCAGAGGGATATCCGAACACCAAATCTTTTCAGATTTGTACCGTATGTATACATGATATTAGGAGATTAAAAATTTACAACTTGCCTATATATTTTTGAGAACGTGCCATTAATGTCTGCCTATTCATTGCTATCTTTTCTCACATAATAGAAGACATTTTTGTCATGGTATGCAAATTTTTAGAGAAGTGAAAGGGCTCGATTTTGAATAGATAACAAATGTTGTCATTAAGTATCACTGTGTTCTTTGCCAATAGCATTATTTTCTCATTGGTATCACTGCTTCGGTTGCATTTATGCAGTCATGTTTTCTATCCTCACCAGCCTTACCTTGCACCCATTATAGGTTATTACCACTGCTGATATCACCTAAGTCCACTACGTACCTTGAATTGGAGCTCCCCTTGGTCTGCTGGTGTCACCTCACCATCCGCATAATAGCAGGCAGTGCAACAGTCTTGGACAAAGTCCTCGAAAATGCCCTTCTCACTGGTCTTTTCACAGTCCGCATCACCCTTGAAAAATAGGGTCTCCGCCTCATGAAGTAGGTCGCATGGTGTGAAGCATTATTTTCCCATTTGTAGCACTGCTCTTCTCATCAATTTATCACTGTTTCTTTCTCATTTTCGGGGAAGGAGGACAAAAGGAGGATGTATGTATTTATTGTTTAAAATTTCTTTTTGTGACCTTTTGGCTGTATGTTTGGCACTGTGTGTACGCAGTAAAGATCCCAGCGACCATGGTGAGTTGGTTTGTCATGCTTCAGTAAATGGAGTTCATTATTACTTGCTCAAAGCGGATGTCATAGGCACATTTAATTATACGCTGGAGTATCTTTGTCAAAATCTCATTATCTAACTTGGGAAATGTTTCTTTACTAACATTTATTCATAGGTGGTGCCAAGCACAGTTTGTAAAAGCATTGATAAAGGAGAAAGTGAAAATCTATTAACACATTTCATGAAGAACATCCTTCTGAGGCTCAAATTTGGAAATGGTTGTTGGATGTGACTGCGCACCTGCCCGTTGCTTTAACTGAAGAGCTCCTAAAATCTTTTTAGATTGAAATTAAGTCTAACAATTGCATTTGCCAACTACACTAGTTTGAAATTCCCTAGAAACTATTTCATTCGCTGTGATTACATTAGTTTGATGCATTTAATATGGTAGAAAACTATGAATCTTGTTTTTATTTTTTTTTCCAAGCTGGTCCAATAAAAATTGTAGGAAAAATGTTGACCCATACCCATGTCAATAGTGCACATTCAAACTCTATGAGTCGACAACAATTGATGAATATTTAAGATCAAAGAGTTGCATTCCTTGGCCGCTACACTTGAACTTTTCACTGTTCACTCCAAATGATGATCGTTGAGGAATACCTAGGATTTGCTTAGGATGGGCACTCCATCAAATTGAATTCAAGGGATTTTTTTTTTTTTTTTTAATTTTTTTATTTTTCATGAAAGAATTTAAACATTGCCTAACAAACCTAAAAGCTGATTGTACATCTTTATATTTCAAGGGATTATCTTTCTTATTGGTTTAATATTGTATTCATCATATTGTTCCCATTGATTCCTTGAATATCATGTTCCTTATTTATGGTTACTTTGTAATGTTTTATAGGTTCACATTGGAATCAAGAATTGGAATCGAGAAAAGGTGAAGCAAGATTGGAGTCAAAGAGAAAATCAAGAATTTGAAACTTGAAAAGCATTTTTTAATGCTTGTTTTAACAATCTTAGAGCTTCCATCTACTACCTTTTTTTTCTGTTTTAGATCAACTCACATTTCTCTTTGGGCTTAAAATCAATCAATGACTTGATCTTTTCAAAGTTGGTTAAAATTTGAACCTTAGCAACATTCACTAGATTTCAATTTGGATTTAAAATTGAACAAAGCAACCTTCACACTTGGATTTTGGTGCTTAAAATGAATTCATCACTGCTTTTTTGGACTTAAAATGAACAATTATTTGTCATGCTTTGTAATCTTTTTCACAAAGTAATATCATCGAAAAGGCGTATGCACTTCTCTCGCGCCTCACGGCCATCTTGGGAATCAAAAGTCTTTTTCTGATATTAAGTTGTGAAAAATACTGCCTCCACACTTCAATTTGGGATCTAAAATTGAACAAAACATGCGAGTGTGAGCACGATATATTGCGGAGGTTCTCCCCTTTGTTTTTCAACGAAGGTTGTGTGAACGACGGGATATGTTAGCTCGCTATTGTTTATCTTAGAGGGCCTGCCTTGTGGGAAAAAGTAATCACCTAAGGGAATGACCCAACCGGGAACACGCTAGAGCCAAGCGACTTCCACCTGGGATATAAGTGTGGATATTGGAACAAAGGCCAATATCACAAGGATTATTCTGACGAGATGGACAGCAATGGACTCTCGCCGACGTTGGATAATCCCCCACGAACGGAATGCCCGAATTAGAACCCTTGTTTAGAAATTTGCCAAAACCTTATTTATCTTGTTGGTGCAAAAGGTCATGTCCTTTGAAGTTGCCCCACATAACATGCAGTCTTGTTGTGGAAATGGAAAGTATGCCATGGGAGATTCATGGGTACTAATGCTTGGCTGACCCGAATAAGTGAGTGTCGTGGAGGGGAGCCAGTGTGGTCAAGCATTTAGCCATTCACACAAGATATGCGCAGCTGGATTTATCCAAGTGGGAACCCAACAAAGTATTGTCTCATCAACCTAGGAGTGTGAAAGTGCTTGGAAAAAACACATTGCTTGATCTTGAAAACATTTGGAAAACAAACATACACAAAAACCTTGAAATTTCAAACACCTTGTGGGGAACAAATACCTATTGACGAACTTGCCCACTCTTGCTTTCCCTAGGAATCACATTCCTAGAGGTTTCTAAGTGTGCAAATTCTACCATCATTTGTTTCCAATAAGGATAAACATAAGGAACTTTTGCTCTATTTTCCTCGATTTCCACACAAAGGACATTGTGGGATGAGAAAGAGAATGGGACACTAGAAATATAGTTTGAAGAACCTAAGCAAGCAAGTGTATTGGATAAAAAGAACTTCATTTAACCAAGATAAAGAGACAAATTGGATTACACATGTGTTTTCTAACATGTTTTCCCGCAAGATCAAAATCCCAAAACCAAAGTTCAAGAAGCTTAGTCTAAAAGCTCGTGAGGAGCGTCTTGAGAGACTTTTCGAATTCAGGGAAAGATTGGTTTTTAAATTTTAAAGAAAAGCCTCAAGGAACAATCCAGCATTATATGCATTTTATTGTCAATAAAATCTTGAATTGTTTCAAAGGTTTGCATTTCTCCCATAGGAAGTCAAGCGTGTTCTTCAACACCGAGGTTTTGTAGAAAGAGAGTCACATCTAGGTTAAGGTTCAAGATCAAAGTTTTCATTCCCATTCATTCATCCATCAAATCAAAGTCTCATTTCATCATCAAACCTTTTTGAGAACTCTAGAATCAAACATCACACTAAACTTAGAGGGCTAAATCAACATCATCATATCTTGGCTTAACACACTTAGCCAACATAGTCTCAAATCATTGAACAAATTTTCTTTGAGATAACACAACTTCTTAAAGTCTATTAGTTCTCCAAAACATTGGCATAACACACTTTGTCAATTCATCCATTTTTGTGCAAGTTCCCTTAGGATAACACAACTTCCTAGGGAAAACAACTTCACAACCAATCTTGTTTGACTTAACGCATCTAGTCAAATTATCACATTCAAATCAAATCAAAAGCCCTTTCAAAGTTTAGCACACACATTCAAAAAGTTTTCCAAAGGTTTCATTCACTCATTCCATCCATTTTAACCCATCACCATCATCACCATCTTTGATCTTTTAGCTACCCTAGTTCTTCTCTTTTTGGACTTAAAGGATTAGGATCAAACAAATCCCTATTTTTATGGTCCAAACAAGATCTCAACACAAGAAGGACATGGAGAATATCAGAGACATATCAACTTCTATGGACATGAGTCATCTAAATATCGAAGTGAACCTAGCAGGATCAAGCAATCCCCCAAGCAACTCTCCCTTATCATCACAAAATCTTCAAGAGGAGAGTCATCAAGAGGACGACATAAATGAAGACATAGGGATGACACCAGAGGAAATCATGGAAATGATTCAAAATCCTAAGAACCATAAAATTGTTAGTGCTATGGTCAAATGCATAAATTCAATAGAAAGAGGAGGGGACATGCCCCCTCCCAACCTTAACACAAGAACTAGTGCAGTTGCATCCCTGTTGTCAAACATCAATCAAGAAGTACCTTGCATCACCTCAATCATCACACCAACCTCCCCGATTGTGAACAAGGGGAGTGCCATGTTCCAAGAATTGCAAGAACACCACCTTGTGGCTAATGAAGAAGCAATCATCACCCCTACATTTATTCCGGAAAACTCATTTCACCCTTACATCCCATTCACATTTCATAATCCTGCTGGTTCATCCTCATTTCACGCCACACCAGCTTATCAATTGAACATACCAACTCCCCCACCGCATGAGGAAGTTGGTTTGCTTGGAATGATGGAAGCTATCAATCCTTTCTCTGTCCAAAGTGGTGCATCATCCCTTCCCCCGCTTCCTTTGACATCTGCATCACCTCCTGGAATAGGTCTTCCACCTTTAACCATCGAAAATTTTGCTAATCCAAGCAATCCGACCACCACTTTGAACCCGCTTCTTTTTCCCATATCCTCACAACAAATCGCAACCATTTGTGTCACCACAGTTAATGCATCTATTGGTCCTCAAGTCTCCCAAAGCATGCCTCATCAAGGACCAATTGTCTCAACCACCCCACCCACAACCCAAGTCACTGTCACAACCACAATCCCTCCACCCGCCACGACAGTTGGCATGATTCCTGCTCCACCACCAATCCCACCGCCAAAGCACAACACGACCAATTCATTCTCCATTATGTTGCAAGCCGCACAACAAGTTGCCCGCCAGAAGGCACTCCAAGCACAAGCCACACAACCACAAGCTCAAGCTCAAGCACAAGCCGCACAAGCGTGAGCACAAGCACAAGCTCAAGCTCAAGTACAAGCTGCACAAGCACAAGCACAAGCTCAAGCCCAAGCTCAAGCTCAAACCCAACAAAAGACACAAGCTCAATACCAAGCGCAATTGCAAGCAATCCACCTGCAAGCCTACCACCAAGCCCTGCAAGACTTTCAGGCACAACACCAAGCTAAACAACAAGCTTTATTGGCACAACAACAGCTCGACCAACAACAAGCATTGTTGGCAAAACAACAGCTAGACCAATAACAAGCGTTGCTAGCTCAACAACAACTTGACCAACAGCAGGCTTCATGGGAACAACAGCAGATGGACCAACAACAAGCGCTATTGGAACAACAATAGCAAGATCAACAACAAGCCTTGTTGGCACAAATGCAAGCTTACCAACAAGCCCTAAACGCACGACCAAGCTCGCAGCAAACACCGACCAGTATGCTCCCCACCCATCAAACACCTCCAACACCTCACCACTCATTCATCCCGCCCCCCGACCCAAGCAAGGATGTCGCAACACAGATCAAATTGCTTTCGCAGTAGGTGTTGGACTTGCAAGCAGGAAAAACCACAAGGACACCAGGCAACTTGTGCCCTTATCCGTTCGATAGAAGTCTCACCATGGTACCGTTTCCAAAGGGATTCGAGATCCCCAAATTTGATAAGTACAATGGAACGGGCAACCCTGAAAACCACATCAGGGAATTTCAGGTGCACTGCATGGAAGTCGCATATGATGACACGTATCTAATGCGGCTCTTCCCCCGGAGTCTGACTGGTCCAGCTATGGAATGGTTTTCTCGCTTACCCACAGGCATTAAAACATTCGAGGAAATTGTGGAGGCTTTCCTTAAAAATTATGCTTTTAATATGGGTGTGGATGTCAGTTTAGAAGAACTATCTACACTCAAACAAAGAAGAGGAGAGTTATTTGCATCCTTCTTGCAAAGATGGCGATCCAAGGCCAATCAGAGCAAGTGGGCCATGCCAGAGGAACAACAAGTTTGCACCATCATAGCCAACTTAGATGAAAACCTGGCGTTCTACCTAAAAATGCAGTGCATCACATCTTATGATCAACTAATTCCAAAGGCGCTCAACATCGAAAGAGCCCTTACTGCGTGAGGAGGCGCACCTACATTCACTCCACCGCAGGATAACTGCCCGTCCAACAACTACAATGATAAACCTCAAACATGGTCGAGGAATAAAAATATCACGAACGACGGCGTGGTCGATGCTAAGGTAGTCATCAGTGCTCCTAAGCAAAATACCCAAAATCATCATCATCCGCAAACTCATAACCACAACAATGTGCAGGCTAATGCAGTAGTAGCACAGTCACAACCACCTTCCACCAGCCAAGTCAACAATGTGGGTAATCAAGGAGGACCGCCTCCCCATAACAAGTTTCCCCCCAAGATAAAGTTCACAGCTCTTGGCGAATCGATTGAGTCTGTCATGAAGAAATTGGTCAAAGAAAACCTAATCAAAATCTCTAACTCCGAACAATACACGGAGCCCATGACCAAACCACCATGGTACAATGAGAATCTCTTGTGTGACTTTCACAAAGTTAAAGGACACACCACCGCCAACTGCATGAGACTCAAGAATATCATCCAAGACCTCATCGAGGATAAGGTCATCAACATTGAGCAACCAGTCAGAAACCAAGACCTAAAAATCTACACGAATCCGATGCCGAATCATAATCAAGGAAATAACCAAGGGAATAATAAGGGTAAACAAAAGTATGCTAGTGCCAATCTAGTATACGAGGAGATAGTCGGATGTGTCGATGAGTTGGTCACTGTCATAAATATCAAGGGAACCAACAATGACTGTGGAGTCACCACACGAGGCAGAAAAGTTACCATTGCTGGGGCACCTCCTAAGACCCCCATTACCAACACAAAGGCCATCCCCTATGATTACAATGTAATTGACCAACTGAAGAGAACACCCACACAAATATCCATCATGGAATTACTAAAAATCTCCGCCGCTCATCAACAGATCTTGGATGAAGCATTAGCTACCTCTACCATCGCTGCTACACTTGACACAGAGCAATTTCAGGCTATGGTAGGTAACATCATTACCCCGAATCTCATCACATTTTCGGACTAAGATTTCCCCCCGCAGCCATCTCATAACTGGGCACTTCACCTCCAAATCCTAGTTCATAAAAAGAAAGTCAAGCGAGTCCTGGTAGATGGTGGTGCAAGTCTTAATATTTGTTCTCTGAAACTTATAAAGAAATTGGGATTCGTTGAGCATTCCATGAATAAAAACAAAAGTATGACCATAAGAGCATATGATGACCAAGAAAGAGTGTCTCAGGGCACTATCAAGATCCCCATCCAAGTGGGGCCAGCAACCATGGAAACAACTTGTCAAGTTCTTGACCTTGATTTGCCATACAACATCCTCCTGGGACGCCCACGGATACACGGAATGAAGGCAGTAGCCTCAACCTATCATCAGTGCATTAAGTTCTCATATAAAAATGAGGAGGTTACCATATATGGGGATCCCGAACCCTTCACCTATTGCAAAAACTTGGAAGCCAAGTTTTACAAGATCCCTCAAGTACCTAAAAATGATGAAAGACCATCCACTTCATACATAGACCCAGCTAATCTCGCCTCCACTTCTGCGACAGAGACACCCGCCATCCCCAACATATCTGAGATCAAGAACATGATACAGGACAATGGATGTGGTGATTATAGAATGAAGAGAAATGCTTTTGTTGTAGGAGAGTTACCACAATCTCTTAGATCACATGGGCAACCACAATTGACTCAAACACCTGTCCGCACTAGAATAGAACCCTCTGGATTCCACAGTTGGGGAGATCTCAGTCAGGAAAATGTGGATGAGGAGGACATCACAAACACTCTATACCAAGATGAAATACCCACTCCCACCCTACCCATGGAGAAAACAAACAGAGGGTTACAAATGATGTTCGGCATGGGCTATAACAGGAATGAAAGCCTAGGAAGAAACAGTGATGGACGGTTGGAGCCCATCATTGCAGAAAGAAGAACGCAAAACCTTGGCCTTGGCTGTACCCCTTCGAGTATAACTGTGCATGGCAGAAGTGTTCCTAATAGGGCAGTTAGGTCCTCTCCTCGGGTCTCGGCTACTGACCTTAGATTACCCGTATCCACAGGCCTACCTCTCGATAACTTCACATTTGACATAACTGACGTTTGTAGTAGCAGTGACGATGATGACACCATAGGTGGCTTACCTGGGCTCTTTGAAGATTCCACCTTATTGATGATTAGTGTCTCACCCACTGAGCCAATCCAACAAACCCACCAAATCCACTTAGTATACCCCCAACTCATCGATCATGACCAACGGGGACCGCCGATTCTAGACTCATTCGAAAATGATGAGGCTCTCTCTAAATTCATGGGACTAAGGGATACTGTTCCATGTGGAGATCACAAGGCAGGATTTGATATCACTCTAGACACACAAGCCTACTATGGGGAGACGATTGAGTCCTTCAGTCGCAAAAGAAAAAGATCGAGAATAAGCTCAGAGTTATTGAGTGAAAACCACACTGTGGCACTCTCTAACCATAAAATAGTAAAAATAAATGACGGATCCAATGGCAAAAACCTCTCTGAGGCGCCAGAGGATGAAGGATTCAATCTTTCCCCTACTGCTCTACACTAGGAGAAGTCAACAGTATTGGCAGAACAGTGCAACCCGGTCAACTTAGGTACAGAATCAGAACCACAAATTACCTTCTATGCAGAATCCCTCCTAGAAGAAGAACAAAAACTACTGGCAGCTTTCCTAAAGGAGAGAAAGGTAAATTTTGCATGGACCTATGCAGACATGCCAGGTCTGGATCCTGAAGTAGTAGTGCATCATTTGGCTATTCACCCCGAAGCAAAACCAGTCAGACAGAAGCTAAGGAAGATGCACCCACAAATAGCCTTGCTTGTAAAGATTGAGCTGCAGAAACTTCTGGATGTTGGCTTCATACGCCCAATCGACTATCCAGAATGGGTATCTAACCTTGTACCAGTCTCAAAACCAAAAGGGGGCATCCGCATCTACACTGATTTCAGAGACCTAAACAAAGCATGTCCTAAGGATGACTTTCCACTACCCAACATTGACATGATAGTGGATATGACGGCCGGACATGAGATGCTGTCCCTAATGGATGGTTTCTCGGGGTACAACCAGATATTGATCGCAAAAGAAGACCAACACAAGATAGCATTCACATGTCCTTGGGGCACCTACTGCTGGAATGTAATGCCATTTGGGTTGAAGAATGCAAGAGCTACCTACCAAAGAGCCATGACATTAATCTTCCATGACATGATCCACAAAATAGTCGAATATTATGTAGATGACATACTTGCTAAATCAAAGAAGAAACAAGACCATATAGCAACTCTAAGTGCTATCTTTGACAAGCTCAAACAATATAAGGTTAGACTCAACCCGAAGAAGTGTGTCTTTGGGGTACAATCAGGGAAGCTGCTAAGATACATAGTTTCAATGAGAGGGATAGAGGTAGACCCTGCAAAGGTAAAAGCAATCCTCGAAATGAAACCACCAAGAACATTGAAACAACTAAGAGGATTGCAAGGAAGACTCCAGTCCATCTAAAGATTCATAGCACAATTGGCAGATAAACAGATTGCCTATTCACACCTACTTCACAAGGGAGTAGCTTTCAGATGGGATGACAAATGTGAGCAAGCATTCAACAAAATAAAAGAATATCTACTTACACCACCTATATTGATGCCACCAATTGTGGGGAAATCACTAATCCTATATATCTCTGTAACAACAGCTGCCCTGGGGGCCCTTTTAGCCCAACATGATGAAAAGGGAACCGAGCGGGCTATCTACTACATCAGCAGAACAATGGTGGGACATGAGCTCAATTACACGTCAATAGAGAAAGCTTGCCTAGCATTGGTATTTAGGCTCAGAAATTCAGACACTACATGCTAGCGCACCAAATCAAGTTGATTGCCAAAATAGAACCTCTAAAGTACCTATTGACAAAAGCAGCACTTACAGGTAGAATGGCTAAGTGGGTAATGATATTATCTGAACATGATATCGAGTATGTAGAACGAAAAGCCATAAAAGGGCAAGTCATTGCGGATCAGCTGGTAGAAGCTCCCGTCTACATAGATAATCCACTCATATCAGAATTCCCAGATGAGTCCCTTTTTAACCTTGGTGCAGCAGACCACTGGAAGTTATACTTTGATGGCTCTAGCACAACATGGGTCGGGAGCTGGTGTGTTTTTCATCACGCCACAAGGAGACTACATACCTAGATCATACAAGTTAGCATTCCCTTCTACTAACAATATAGCAGAATATGAGGCTTTGACCATAGGACTCAAGATTGCAGCACAATGGTGAATCATGGCACTAAAAGTCTATGTCGACTCGCAACTTATCATCAACCAAGTCAATGGCGAATACCAAATCAAGGATGATAAGCTCACACCATACAAGAAGGTGGTAGAAAGCCTCAAGGAATATTTCATCAAGATTACCTTTGAGCAGATACCAAGGACAAACAACAGAACGGTTGATGCAATGGCGATAATTGGATCCTTACTCGACATCCCTCGCAACGTCTCGAAACATGAATTCCTCATAGAGCAGCTTCTCATACCCACATTCGAGGTACCAGAGTCAGAATACGCATGTGAACTCGTTGGTCCTGGTGATCTTTGGTATCATGATATATACACCTACCTAAAGTTAGGAATCCTCCCCACTGACATCACCCCGAACCTAAAACGCACTTTCATCAAAAGAACTTCACGATTCATCATCCTAGGAGAGACCCTCTTCCGTAGGAGTACCGATGGAACCCTATTACGTTGTTTAAAACCCGAGGAAGCCCTGACTGCTCTAACTAAGGTACACAATGGCACATGTGGGTCACACTCAAGTGGTATGACCTTGGCTAAAAAGTTGCTAAGAACAGGGTACTACTGGCCGACGATGGAAAAAGAGGCACACAATTTTGTCAGAAAATGCTTGCAATGCCAACAACATGGAGATCTTATTCATGCACCAGCTCAAGAACTGCATCCTATTGTTACACCTTGTCCCTTTTCACAATGGGGGCTTGATCTCATTGGTAATATATCACCCACCTCATCCAATGGCCATAAATTCATTATCACCACCACCGAATACTTCACTAAGTGGGTCGAAGCAATTCCCATGACCTACATCATCGGAAAGCAGATATCTAAGTTTATCCTGAATTACCTCATTTGTTGGTACGGTGTCCCCCAATCCATTATCTCTGATAATGGGACGCCCTTCAAGAATCAGGATGTCCATGACTTGTGTGAAAAATTCAAAATCAAGCATCACTTTTCCACTCCATATTATCCACAAGGCAATGGCCAAGCAGAAGCTACAAATAAAACCATTTTGAAAATCCTCAAGAAAACAGTCAATGACTCTGGCCGTGATTGGAATCTACAGTTAAATCCTGCCTTATGGGCCTACCGCACCAGCATCCGCACGCCAACAGGCGCCACCCCATTCTCTCTGGTCTACGGATCAGAGGCCATACTCCCCATTGAGATCGAGCTCCCATCACCAAGGATATCACTGCAAAACCTTATCACAGATGAGGAATACAGGGTCACAAGACTCAATGAGCTGGAATTACTAGATGAAAGGCGCATGGATTCCCTTAATCATCTACAAGTGTACCAGAATCACCTAAAAAGGAGCTACAACAAGAAGATCAGACAACGCACTTTCCAAGTTGGTGACCTCGTGCTGAAAGAAAACCAAAAGAATGTGCCAAATCCAGATACAAAGGGAAAATTTGAGCCCAAATGGCTGGGACCTTTCATCATCATTGCAAGTTACACATCAGGGGCATATCAACTAGCAACACCAGAAGGCGAGCCTCTGCAGGAGCCTCTGAATAGCTCTCATCTCAAAAAGTTTTATGCCTAAACATTGCAAGGTATAGAACCAGAAAATACAAAAACAATCAGAAAAAGTCCTGAAAAAATGGTTACCTCGATGAAAACCTGGCAAACAGGCATCTTGGTGACAACAAAAAAAATCAAAAGCTCAAAAAATCCAAAAAAATAAAAAAAGGATTGAAAATAGTAAAGAAAAAAATCGTCCTCTAGTGAAAACCACTTCGGTGGCGCTTTGGGCAAGTACCTTGGTGAAAACCTGGCAAACAAGCATCAAGTGTAAACAAAGTACCTTCCCCATCTATCAAGATCTGCACAACTCATCAATTCCATTGCATTCCACTCATCCGCTCGCATCCATACCATAGCCTGCATTGGTATCTGTACTATATTCCACCATTGGAACTACTTGGCATTTCAAAGGTCAGTCCGTCCTGCCTTTATCAAAGTAGTCTATCGCACCACACTGGGGGCACGTTCTCACAACATCAAATTGAATTTGTGTATATTCTCGTGATCTTTTTCAAAATTCATCAAAAAACCAAAAACATCCAAATCGTCAAAAATCCAAAAACATTCAAAAGTTTCATCAGAAAAAACCAAAAAACATTCAAAAAAGCAAATAAAAAAACCAAAAACATTAAAAAAAAATCATGCGAAAAATCAAAAACATCCAAATCATCAAAAATCCAAAAACATGTCAGAATATCGAAAAATCTCCAAAAATTCATCATTGAATCTTGTCAATTTTTCACCTTGTCGAACTAAGTCGTCTCTGAGCTTGAACGTAGGCAAGGTTGATCTTTGATCATCCCCCGAGACGGTTAGGTCAGTCCTTTAGGTGTCCGTCGCATTGGCAATCCATTTGCCCATCTAGTCTACATCTTAAGTCAGTCCTTTAGGCAATAAAATGGTAATCCATTTGTCCATATTATCATCAAGTCAGTCCACCACCAGTCGAACTACATGGTCTCTGCGTATATAACGTAGGCAAGGCTAATCTATGGATGAGCTCCCGAGACCCCTAGGATAGGTCTTTAAGATAGTTTGTTTGTAGTAAAATCTTGAAAATACCAAAAACATTCATAAATCTTGAAAATACCAAAAACATAGAAAAATATGAAAATTCCAAAAACAGCCTTAAAACATTTGAAAAAACCAAAATGGTGCATCCATTTCATCTCGCCTTCACCCGTGATTGTCATCACTCATAATAAATCATCGTCATTTTCACCCTTTGGTGAGTTAGTCAGAAGCAAGTTTAGCAGGTTCTAAAGTGAACGCCTTATCGTCAGAGTCTCAAGTCTAAGTCAGTAAGTCAGCAAGTTGGTCAACTCAGAGTATCAATAGCTTATCACGCAATCAATCTCACCAAAACCCTGATCACTACATGTCTTAGGATGAAGCTTTCCTACAATCGACATAAGCGTCAGGTACCCCATAGTAGTATAGCCTTGGCTAACGATACAAAGAACATTAGCTTGTTTGTTTACTTTATTTTGGACTTTTTGACTTATCTTATTTTGCGCTCATTCCAAGGACCTCTCGATGATGCCTAAACAAAATAGGTTTAGAGAGAAAGGAATGGGGCAATGATCATTATCTTTTTATCTATTGTGCTTGTTGGATATTCTTGTAAAATAACTTCCTTACACATATTTTGTTTTGTTTGTAGCAAGGATGTTTTAGGTATCTTGTTGACCACATAAGAAGGCTTGCCTTTTTATGTTTTGGCCCGAGATGTCTAGAATATTTGAACTGCATTCTGAATAAGGTCATGTTTGTGAAGTGTGAACAAGAGTACTCCTATCTGATTGTCAAGTCAAAGTCCATCACACTAGGCGCAATGCCATCCTGGTTCTTAATACTTTGATGCATCGCACCTACGTGTGTTATCAAACATAAAGAAAGGTATGCTCTTTTCCCATCCCTGGATAAGCAACACATCATTATCATTCATCGTCATATCCAATAAATTCTCGATGACTAATGGACTTATTGGACTTCTACATTCTTCTTAGATTCAAGGGTTCATCTCTCTCATTCTTCTATCTTCTATCACGCTAACAATGCATCCATCTTGCATCCGTATTCTCATTTCGCATAATCATGTCATACCATCATATCAGGACAACATCATCCATCTCATCCATCTCACATGCATTGCATAATCATTTAAAGTTGTTTACGATAATATAAATTTGTTATTCTAAGCATCTTTCAAACATCTCATTTTCATCATCATTATCATATAGTATAACCATCCATACATCCATTTTTGAACCCCTTTATTGTGAGATCCACCTCAAATCGAATCTTTTCGCTCGATCTCCCGAGGGGGCAATGTACTAATGTATTTCATTTCACTGGGGCATCCGAAAAATCGGAAATTTTTTTAATTTCGATATCGGCAACATCATTCTTTGAACCAATGCAACAAGTACATTGCTTCAAAGAGGGGCAAAATGTAGACATCCAAAAATAACATTATACATTCCGCTTTAACTAACATCATGCATTCAGTTCTTCTACTAATCAATTAAAGCAGTTTATTGATTTAATCCTAAGGTTCATCAAGCTTAATTAAATAAATCAAATTATTTAATTAAGTTCCTAAGGTTCTTCTTATTTGATTTAATAAATCAAACTCATTTAAAATCAAATATCAAATCCCTAAAATCCCCCAAGTTAATTAATCTAAATTTAATTAACTTTTAATCACAATTACCATTCTCTAGCTTTTGACTCAACTAGAGTCAAACCTAAACTCCTAACTAACCCACCCACTTGCATCAATAAATCAATTTATTGATTTATTAAAAAGAGTTATTTTCCCTCAATAACTCTCATCTTTGACTTTTTTGAACAAAGAATATTCCCCCCAAAACTCTCAACAACATGCATTTATTAACATTTTTTCAAATTTGAATGGGCACATTGGCCAAAACTTGCACAAGCTTTGACCAATCCCATTATGACAAATGTCTCTATCCTATTGGATGGGATTTAGTCCCACATTGCCTAATTTTGGCCTCTCTTCTATCAATTTTTCCTATAAATGCAAGGCATTTTCTCTCATTTCTACAACACAATTTGAAGGCATCTAAACTATAGGCAACTTGAGCTCATAGCAACTCATTGTCTATCTCATTTGACTTAGAAAGGGATTGGGAAAGGGCTCTCTCACATCTTCATGGAGGGCACCAATCCATCATAGAATAGAATAGGTTGTATTTCCTTTTCTCCATGCATTTTTGATCTAGTTTTAGCATTTTATTTGGAGAAATGAACCATGTTATTCTATGAGGATGACTGAATCTACACAATCAATGTGTAAGATTTCACCATCCCACAGGAATAATTATTTAAGAATAGTGTTAGTTTTAAATCAGATAAAGATAAATTTATTTAATTTAAATGAGATGACTTTAGAGATTAATTAAATAAAATGAATTATTTAATTAAAAGAGGGACTATAAGATTAATTAAACAAAACAATTTATTAATGCATGATGTTAGTTTTGCATGTCTACAATGATAAATGTATATGTGGAAGATAGGTTAATATCTATGGAAAATATTGGTGCACATGTGGAAGTCAATGGTTTTATGACAAAAGGGGAGATTATTTAAGACCACGATACGGTACTTATCCATAGTTTTTCAAAAATATGTAGATAGATCAAACAAAACATGGTGTTGAATAAGGTGAATCAACACTTCTTGTTGTCTCAAAGTGTGCATACTTGAGAGCTCTAAATATGATATCATGGAGTTTCATGAATAAATAATTATAAATGGTGATGAAATGTGTTTTTTTTATATAGAATTGATTTGTAGGTTTAGAAAATATGGAAGCTTAGTGAGGGTATAGTGACAATTAGAGGAAGATGTCAAAAATGCTAATTCTAGAAGATACTAATAGAGAAGGTCATGACAATCCTAATCAAGGTTTAATCAAAGATAGTCATAAAAATATTGGAGGTTTACATCTATTATGATAATAGAGGAAGATAATTATGATTACACACAATATAATTAAAATATTTAACAAATAAAATAGATAAATATTCTATTCTAATTTTATATTTTAATTTGAAACTAAGTAATTAGTTTATAGGTTTGAAAAATTTCTATCTTATTGATAATTCAACATGTCTAGAAATCTTATAGGGATTACAATTTAAAAAAAAACATATGTAATGAAAACCTAATAATATTCATTGGTATTGTCTTCAAACCAAACTATTTACTCTTATTATAATCATATCATGAATTTACTTTGACTCTAATACAAACTCAAGATCATTGTAATAATTATATGCAACCTTATACAAAGTTGATCATCTATAACTAGTTGTGCACTATAAATTTGGTGTTTCTTTATTTTTTGGTGTAGTATTTCAATTTTGGTTATTGTGTTTCAATGATGCACCAACATCTCTCATTATAAATTTATTGTTTAACACTTCTTTTTTTAATCGTTGGGCTGTCCTCCTAGAATTTTCTTGAGATTGGATTCTAACTAGTTTATATCTATAAGGATGCTAGTAACAAAATAACAAAAAGGACATCTACTAACACCATTCATAAAAATTTATCAATTAGTAAGGTATAGTAAATAACTCTTAAAATTTCATAAAATAATTAATACTAAGGAGAAGTAGCAATCTTGTTAGACTAAACTTGGCACTCTATTAGAAAGGGTAAAAGATATTTCTTATGGCATATGGTCTATGAAATACATAGACTTCTTTGGGAATTGATAGATTCAACCATTAATGAGACGACTTTAATTAAAACACCATAGAATGAGAGGATATTAGTGATAATAGAATTGAAAGTGTCAAATATTTTTTCTTACCACCATTTGAAGATCATAATCATGATTTAAATAGGAACTTCCAAAATCTTAACTCTCTACATATTTTACATAAATTTATTTAAACACGAAAATATTAAAAATTAAAAAATTCAATAACCCTATAACTATTTTTAAACCATTATTTAAAATATTTATTGAATAACCCTATAACTGTTTTTTAACCATTATTTAATGATCCCGCTCATCTAATGTTGTTCTTAGTTTATAGACATCCCTATCTATTTCCCAATTATATTTCCCTTTAAAATTTGTGAAACATAAATATCCTTTCATAACCCTATACTTATTCTTTAACCATTATTTAAATTATTTATTGAATAACCTTATAAGTGTTTTTTAACCATTATTTAATAATCTCTCCCAGCTAATGTTGGCCCAGCAAATGTTCGCCCCCCTTAGTTTATAGAGATCTCTATCTATTTGCCAATTATATTCCCTTTTTAAGTTTGCTAAAACGTAACATGTATGCATTATTTGGTGTTCCAACGAGTATACATAGGGAGCAGTAAAAACACACGCCATTACCATAAGGTTTCACTGTGAAACCCTAGAAGTTTCCAGACGCTCGGCCTCCCATTTCTTTCCACTATATATACATCATCGCAGTCAAAAGCAAATAGCCCGCTTTCAGCAGCTTGCCTTGGTAGGTTAAATTACAGTTTCTGTAAGTTACTTAGTTTCCATTTTTAAGGTAAGATTGTTAAGACTGGTTATGCTTTAGGTTTTTTATTTTCTTGTTTGCAGTGAGTCAGAGGAGGAGGTTGATAGTATTCCAGCATGTCTACAGCACGGTGGAATGGGGGTAGCAGAGGCGTGATGATGAAGCTTGGTACGGCGGATCTGATTGGCCAGTTGAATGGTGGTAGGAGAGCCGGGATCAGCATGACCACAGATCCATTCTGTTTTTTTGTTTTTGTTTTGGAAGGTTTGAAAAAAGATGATGTGAAAGTTCAAGTGGAAGGAACTGTTATCCATATGGCACTTTCTCTCGTCGCATCTGCCCACCAGGAAATGTGATGTTGGATCAAGTGAAGGCCAACATCGCAAATGGGGTGCTCACTCTGACATAGAGGTATGTTTCAAAAAGGCATTTTCCTCCCTTCACTCCTAGGGTTTGAAACCTTCGTGCCCTATATGCCCTATGTACTACTATTATTGCTTTCCTTATTTTGTTACTTCCTAGTATACTCAAATTCAATGAAATGAAAGTAATATTTTAAAGTTTTAAAATAATTTATGATAATGTCAATTTTTTATACCATATTTTTCAAATGTGTATGATATTTGTTAAATTAATTACTTTTTTTAGGGTTTCAAACTTAGGGTTTGAAATTTTTATTTGTATATTTCGATTTTTGTATACATAGTTTATTGCTTCTAGATGTTTGACTCCAATTTAAATTTGAGAAACAAATCACTAAATTTTAAATTGTCACAACTTTTATTCTTATGTAGTAGACATGTCTATGATTTCTAATTTTTTTTCTTGAATGGTAAATTTAAGATATTAGAATTGGAATTTTTAAAATTATATATAATTTATGACAAGGTCTTTGAATGTAGAGGATGTGATAAAAATTTATTTAATTTTTTCTTGTTTTGTTAAAATTTGATTATTAATCTTTTTTTAGTTGTTTATACTTTTTATGTTAGAAAACATGTGAGCTTGTGGATTCAATTACATACATAGTTGACAATAGAAGTTAAAATATTTTTAATTTTGGATTCAATTACATATATCGCTAAACATAGAAGTTTATTCTTTCAATTTTTCTTATTCTATAAATACATATTCTACTTTAATCTATTTTCTTTATATTTATTTTTTGTGTTCTTATAAATTTTACATTTTAACATAATTTATTTTTTATGCAAGATCATCCTACTACTATTTAGTCCATCCAATCGTGTTCGTTAAGTCATATATTACTACAAGGTCTAATTACTTCCTCATTTTCATATATTGCTACGCGATACTACTTATGATCTAGAGAGTTTTTCAAAAATTTATTAATTTCAACTTAATTTATAATGAAATGATTCTTCTGAATATATTTCCCACTTTAGCACATTGTCTTCACAAAGTAAAATACTTAAAAGAATTATCTAATTATCTTTCACTAATCCTTGGCCTCATTTTTTATTATTTTATTTACTAAAGGATAAAATCCCAAATCTAGCTCTTCATTGAAGGCTATGAATCTATTAATCATGCATATAGTAAAAATCATTATTAGTTGCTTGGAATGACCTGTCTTTTCATGGAAACGTAGTGAGTATTCTTAAAACACTAAGATGGTAGATATTAATTGAATCATGTAGCACCATAATGGATAATCTTCAATAAATTAAAGTTAACGACTGTTTCTAATAGTTGTAATTGGAGAGATCTAATTTGTTTACTTGAATATATGTTTGATTTCATTGTTTTTCTTTCTTTTCATTGTATTGGGTGTTTCATTGCACGACTTATTATTTTAATTAATCATATAAGATCTACAATTTTTGAATATTCAGAGATAATAAGAACTATTATTATAATATCAATTGTAGATCATTATGTACTAGTTACACACTCCCATGAATTTATTCATTAACCTAGTGCATTTAAAATCTAATATTTATAAAGGAGTTTGTAAAAAAGTACTATTATATACCTTTATTTTCATCGTCATTCAAGGTGATGCAGTCTTATTCTTAAGTCAATGAATGATGATTTAGTCTTTTAGTCATCTAAAATATAGATGGATTAGTTCACACATTTAAAAATATTTACACTTTTTATTCTATGGAGGAAGTCTAAAACCTAACTTTAATATTCATATTATAATTATCAATATAACAAGATGATAACAAACTTTATATTTTAGTAAAAATTGTAATTTGGATATAAATTTTTATGCATAATGTTAGTTTTTTTTGTTGTCTATATCATTTTTAAGTATATTGTACTATAAATGATATATCAGTTATAAATATTTATTTAAATTCTTATGAGTGCACTTTAAACCTTTTATAAATAATCTTAAAGTGATATTTTATCTTTTTAATTATGATTAATTTTTTTCCAATCAAGTTTTGAGAATTTGTGAAGATTGTTGCACATTTGGTATAAACTTCCATTGCATTGCTATGGATCCTAAAATAAAAAATAATGACAAAATTATATACAAGTTTTTTTTTTTTTTGGTTAAAACACTGCAGAGGGGCAACACCCTATATTAATTTGAAGACCAACATACAAGATTCCAGATTGTGGCAAGAGTCCACTATGGCCAATTGGAAAATGGCCTAATCTCCAGATTGATAAAACATTCTAGACCCTATAGAAAAAACAAAAAGGAGAATACATTTTTTGAAAGAAACCAAACGAGACTGACTATGCTATGCTTTATGCCAAGAGACGCGGGAAATTAAGCTTCTTCCATTTCCACTGAATTGTCTTCATCTGTGTCCTCCTCAACCACCTTTTTCTTGTATGCTATGTAGTTTGAAACCTCCGGGCAGTCGACTTTGCACTTACTGTGCGTTGGTCCCAGTGCCTTCTCCTCCATATCTCTGTCATCCTCTAGGATCCATTCTTCACCTGTACCAAATACCCATTCAGTATTATCCCCATCCAGGAGGGCTATTTTGAGTCCTTCATTTTCCACATAACGAACTGCCCATCCTCGAGGAAGGTTGGTGGTGAGTTTTGCCACCCTGAGCAGGAAATTGATGCTCTTGTCTTGAACATCCCACAACTTTTCATACCCTATTAGGTTGACAGACCTTACTAGAGGGAACTTCACCACCTCGTTGCCCCGAATGCTTAGCACATTGTAGTGTTGGGGCATTGGAACGAGGTTGTTGTTGTCAATGTTGCTTAGTGCTCTATCGATGTCTCCCAACCATGCATGGTGGAAAAGCATCTGGGTCAGCTTCTTTGTAGTAGATTTTGAAACACCCATGGTGATGTTGGTCGCTAAAAACATTGTATGTATTTCCACATTTGACCTCAATCTGTGTTAGGCTTTGAGGAATTCGGGGCCCAAAACCTTCTTTGTTGCTTCGAGCACCACTGGGTGAGGGCATGACATTAACCTGTTGAGCCTTTTATCTGTGATCATCCCACATAATGCTTGTTGTTGCTTCTCGGTGTCGAGGGCTAGTGGAGTCTCAATGCTACTGGGCTATGCTTAGAACCTCTGGCGGACTCGAGTTGCCTTTTGAGAATGACCAGCTTTGGTTGCTTGTTTTATGCTTTCGGGAGGCATAAAGCTTCATGATTTATTGCCTTGTACTCCCATCAAAGGACTCGTGTGAGAATGCTGGCAGTGTGCTGGGAAACTTGAAGAGTATTAATAGATTGGTAAATTTTGGATCCGTACAATCAGCCTAAGCTCTTGGGACTTGCGATAGGAGGTACACTACGTCGGACACTTGAAGGTTCAGTCACATCGGGAGGGATCCGATATTATTTGTATTCCCTAAGGAATGACAAGGAGGGGCCTATGTCGAGGACTCGGATGCTAGCTTTGCCGATGCATTTGCCATGTTGTTTCCTTCTTTGTATACATGGCTAATTTTGAATTCATTGAATTTGGCATTTAACTCTTTGATGTGTTGTAGGAGCTGATCTAATTTCCAATTTGGTGTAGAGCCGCGACTGATTGTATTGATCATAATTAGTGAATCGCCTTCCAAATGTATCTTGCGAGCTCCTAGGTCAATTCCCAGTTGGAGGCCTAGTGATGCTGCCCTGAACTCTGCTTCATTATTGGTTCAAAATCCTAGATGTGGTGATGAATCGACTAGTCAAGTACCTTGTGAGTAATTTGTGACACAACCTATGCCTCTTGGGCCTGGGTTGCCATGGGCCACCCTGTCAAAGTTTATTTTAACCCATCCTGGCTCTGGTGCCTGCCAAGATACTTCAGACCTCCTGATTTTTGTTGACTTGCTTGATCCGATCCTAGTTGACAACAGTGGTTTTAGGCCTTTAAATTTTTTGATTAGACCATCATCCCAATTTGTGAAGGTTCGCTCGATTGAATTGTTGGACCGAGCCTCCTCATTTGTTACTTCTACTATTGCCTTTTCCATTTTGTCCCAAAGCCTTTCTTTATCCAGTTCTTTGTTTTGGAAGATTCTCCTGTTTCTTTCCTTCCAGATTTCCCAGATTACTATTGATGGGGAGGCTTGCCAGATTCCTCCAAACACTGATTTGCTGACCTTTTGGGGCCACATTTTGAACCATGAGGCTAGGTTTGAAGGGATGGGGGTTTGGAGGGCAAGTTTTTTTTTTAGTATAGACCAGCACTCATATGCCATGGGGCAATGCAGGAGTAGGCGGTTGGATGTTTCTTCATTAGCTTTGCATAGTATGCATCTGCTAGGGCCTTGGATACTGAAGGTGGTTAGCCTATCTGATGTGAGAATTTTTTTTTGAGCTACCAGCCAAGCGAAGACCCCCTGCCTTGGGTAGGCATTTGTTGCCCTAGAATAGTTTGCAGGGCCACTCTTAATTTTTAAATGCTAATTCTTTCACCTTGTATCCAAGTTTTACTTTATATGAACCACTAGGGGAGCCAACCCATCGGATTGAATCTAGGCCTGGAGATGGGATAAAGAATCTATCCTTGAGGATGCTTGATAGGCTGTCTTTCTAGGCCTAGGGGGCATTGATGTTTTGTAGGTCTTCCAACTCCAAGAGATGACGCCATGACAATATGTTTTACTTCCAAAGTCTACCACTTTAACACCCCATATTCTGGATGTTTCCTCCTTTATTAACTCAGGTTTGGGTAATGACTTAGCGGGGGATGTCCATCCCAGGAATCATTCCAGAAGGATACATAGTACTGCTATTGATTTCCCAGGTCACATGTTCGGAAATTATGTCTCTACTATCTAGGATAAAGTTGCATATGGCCGATCCCCTTCAAGGGTTGGATGTGGTAAGAATTTTGGTCGGATTGTTTGAATCCAGATATTTTCTCCTTAATATTTTGACCCATTTTTTATCCCCTTTCGAGTAGATATACCAAGTCAGTTTGTCTCCCATGGCTTGGTTCATTATTGCTAGCTATCTGAGGCCTGCTCCTCCAGCCTCCTAGGGTCTGCAAATCTTGTCCCAGGCTACCAAGGTAAATTTTTTATGATCTCCCATTCTTGACCACAGGAATCTTCTAAACATTTGGTTGAGGTCTTCTTCTACTGCTTTAGGTAGCTTTAAGCAAGACATTGAGTAAATGGGGATGGTTGAGAGAACTGATTTGATCATTAGTAGTCTTCCTACTAAGGAAAGCCATTTACCTTTCCAGGTTCCCATTCTAGTTTGTAGTTGTTAATGAGGTTTTCCTAATAGTAGTTTTTGTTGATACCTGCAAATAGTGGCATGCCTAGGAAGCGCCCTGGAAGATTGGCCACCTTGAGATTCAATATTTTGGCTAGAGGTCTCTGAAGGCTTGGCTGAGTATTTAGGAAAAAGATTTTTGATTCTCCCCAGTTGATGCTTTGCCCTGATGCCACACAATATTCATTGATGAAGGTTTCGATTGTCCTTGCCTTCCTTCTACTAGCTTCCCCAAATAGGATTGTATTGTCTACAAATTGGAGATGGGAAATTGGCTCCAAGCCATTTTCTACCTGTATGCCTTTCCACTTATCTTCTCTAACTAACTTTTGAATACCCCTAACCAGGACTTCTGCCATTATTATGAACAGAAAGGGGGAGAGGGGATCTCCCTATCTTAATCCTCTTGTGGAAGAAAATAATCCATGGGCTAAACCATTTACTAGGATTGAGAATTTAGCTGTGGAGATGCAACTGTTGACCCAGGAAATCCAGTTTGGTCCAAACCCAAATTTGGTTAGGACATCTATTAAGAATTGTCTGTCTACCATGTCATATGCTTTGAGGATGTCTAGTTTCAGCAGCATGCAGGTTTTTCTAGTTTTCCTTGCTGTGTGGATGGTCTCATGTGTTGTGATTATGCCTTCCACAATTGACCTGCTAAGGGCGAAGCCACTTTGTTCATCTCAAATTACTTTGTCCAGAATGACTTTGAGACGGTTCGCAATTATTTTGGTGACCACTGTAGACATGCAAAAATAACAATCATGCATCATACAAATTAACATTCATTTAAGCTATTAATCAATTAAAGCAATTTATTGATTAATTTCCTAAGGTTCATTAAATAAATCAAATTATTTAATCCTTATGTTCTTCTCATTTGATTTAATAAATCAAACTGATTTAATCAAATGTCAAATCCCTAAAATCCCCTAAGTTAATTAATCTAAATTAATTAACTTCTAATCATGATTATCATTCTCTAGCTTTTGACTCAACTAGAGTCAAATCCAAACTCCTAACTAACCCACCCACTTGCACCAATAAATCATTTATTTGATTTATTATTTCCTCTAATTACATTCAAAATGGAATCAAAATGGAATATTCTTCCAATTTGAATCTTCCCCCCAAAAAGGACTTGTCCCTTCCAACAAGGTATTAAATGCTATTTGCACAAGTCAAACTTGGCATTTAATGCACCTTTCATGTCTTCTCATCCAAATTTGAATTTTAAATTGGCACATGGGCCAAGACTTTCACATTCCTCACCCTCTGACAACTTGACAAGTGGCACCTTGTCATTGGTTTGTGAATAATCCCACATTCCTCAAAATCTCTCATTCTTTCAATCTTTCAATCTATAAAATGCAAAGCATTACATCTACAACACAACACTTACTCATTGCAAGGTTACTCTCTTCATTTGAGAATCAATCCTGCTCATCACAACACCATTTGCTTACCAATAACTCATTCTCATTGCAAGGTTGTTCTCTTCACTTGAGAATCAATCTTGTTCATCATTTGGCAATCTTGCTTATCAAGGATTGGGAAAGGGCAGCTTTCTACACAACTAAGTTGCACCAATCCACTATGGGATAGGTTTATTTCATGGTTTAGATGCTTTGTTTAATTTTGTTGTTTGGTTGCATTTGAATCATGAAGTATTATCTCATAGGGATAGGAATTTCTGTTTATGTTGTTTTGTCATTGTGCTAACCATATGCAGATTTTCATAACCACAACCACTTAATATACTGTGTTGCAGAGGGCTATTGGTCTGAAGTCACTCATAGATTGAGGGTCCATCTTTTTTGGAATTAGGGCTAGGAGTGTAGGATTCATGGCACGTAGCATTGTAATTTTCTTTCTTGATTCATCTACTGCCGCTGCTAGGTCCTTACCCACTATGTGCCAAAATTTCTAGAATAAGCTGGCTAGGAAGCCATCTGGCCTTGGTGCTTTGTCTGGGTTCATTTAGAGGACTATTTTTTTGACTTCTTCAAGGGGGATTTTTTGGAATAGGAGGTGATTTTTCTCTTCATTGATTAGAGAGGGGATAGAACCTAGCAGCCTATCTCTAATGCCTCTATTTCCAAGGAAGTCCTTGTTTAGCAATTCGGCAAAGAATTTGATTGCTTCCTTATTGACTTTTGCAATGGTTAGGGTCATGTCTCCATTTGATTTTTTGATTTCTGAGATTTTGTTCCTATTTCTGTTTGCAATTACTGATTTGTGGAATAATTTGGTGTTCCTGTCGCCTTCTTTTAGACAAGATTCCCTTGATTTTTTGACGCCAATAGCATTCCTCTTTCTTTAGAAATTCTGAGAGCTCCTCTTTTAGTGATTTTTCATTTTCATAGTCTTCTGCATCCATCCCATTTTCACTAACATGTTCGTTCAGAGTTGTTGTTTCCTGCTCTACTCTTACCTTTTGCTGAAAAATATTTTTGAACTAGGAGGTGTTCCATTCTTTAAGTTTTGACTTGACGTGGGCTATTTTTTTGCTGATCTTGTAGAGGCAAGTGTTGTCTCAAAATTTGGTTTCATTCCACCATTGTTCAATCACGTTTGGAATTTGTGCATCTCTAAGCCACATATTTTCAAACTTGAAGGGGCTCCCCAGGGGTGGGGCATCATGCCCAAGGGTAAGAGCGATGGGGAAATGATCTGAGCCGATGAGTGGCATGATTTGGGCTTCTATAGTGTTTGCCTTTTCCTCCCAATCTCCCTAGAGGAGGAAGCAATTTAGCCTTTTGATGATGTTAGTAGATCCTTTCCTTCTATTGGACCATGTGAATAGTCCAATTTTTGTGCTTACGTCTTTTAGGTGATTGTTGTCTATGAACACATGGAAGTCTTTTTGAATGGTTGTAATTCTCCCTAGGCCACCCTGTTTTTCCTTGTTATTCAAAGTTGCATTAAAATCTCCTGCTAGAATTCTGAGAACTCTGGTTTTGGTTTCCAGGGCACTTGTTATTTTATCCTAGACTTGTTTCTTTTCCATAGTGGGGATTGGCCCATATATGTTGATACAGAAGAAGTGGATATTTTTCTTTAAGTCTTTGAACTTGAGCAATTTCCAGTTACTCTCCTCTTTCTCTACTGAACCTTCTATTGAGTGGGGATTCCAAAGGGCTCCAATTCCACCCAAAGCACCAACTATTTCACTTAAATGGCCTTTCCATTGTTTCCAAAAGTCTAACCTCTTTCGTCTTTCTTCATTACTCCATTTTGTTTCTTGTATGAGTACAATGTCTGCTTTTGCCTGGTCAATTTGATGCTTGACCATGCGCCACTTCTCAGGGGCGTTGACGCCCCTGACATTCCACAATATAATCCTCATACTATGCAGGGAAGGATGTTCTCCTTCCTGACATGATTTTTTTGTTTCCCTAAAGCATTGCCAGCTATTAACATCTTGGCTTTGTTTGACGGCCTACCTCTGCAAGAGTTCTTTTTGAAGTTTGATGCGTTTATTCAAGATTCTGATTGTTCTAGTTGTCTTATTTCTGATAACACCCCTAGCTCTACCTCTTCCCAGGTTTCAATTTCCTCTTCTGAAAGAGGGAAGTTTTCTTCCTCTTCTAGGAGGGTATTTACTCTATTGGCGACAAGTAGGGAGGAACTGAGTGGGATTGTGGTTTGAGCTAAAACTTTTTCTGATATTTGGGAGAAATGAGGCTCTATTTCTTTAGCTAGGAACCCTAATTTCTGACTTATGTCTTTTTGAAGATCATGGGCCCCTTCCATTAGGGCATTTAGAGCTTGTTTTTTTCTAGTGGAATCTTTAGCTAGGGGTTCTAGAGGAGGAATTTCCAAGTCAGGGGGATACTCCGCACAATCTGGATGCCACTCTGAGCTTGAGGAGGGATCAAGAGGGTAAGCTTATGGAGGGAAGGAGATTGGGGCATTGGAATTAGGGGTTGGGGTTGGGAAACTTTTTTCTGGTGAAGCTATTTTTCCACCTTTGGAGGGGTCATCTGAGCATGATTCTCTAAATAGGCATTTTCTTTGCTCATGCCCTGCCTAAATTTCTATCTCTTGTTGCCAGCTTTCGAATTTGGTTAGTATTTCTAGGTTTTTATAGATCCCCACTCCTTCTTCTATTTTGACCAAGATTCCAGCTATATCTCCCTCTAGTCCATTAATAAAATCCTCATTTACTCCTAAGCAGACTCCAAGGGCATCACCAATACAGATTAGGGTTTCTAAATTCCATAATTTTGACAGTAGATTGATTAGCTTGAGCCATATAGGGGTTTGGATTATTTTGTAGTTCCAGGGATCAAAATTGGCCTTCCAGTTTAGGCAATGAAAGCTATGGCCGTTCATGAATGACGGTTTCCCATTGATTGCTTCAACTTTTAAATTTTGATCACCAAATTCTACAAGGAAAAAGGAGTTTGGGAGTTGGCTTACGCTTACCTCATTTTTAAATTTTCTTTTCTACCAAGCTTTTATTTCTGCACTAGGGTATCCATGGCCAGTCTATTTTGTAAAAATTGCTAGATCCATCAGTCGGTCCACTCTTTGTTCAATTGTACTCTAGGGCAGTTGAAAGAGTTTGCTTCCCCATGGGCAAAGCACTTTGTTTGGGTTTGAGTTGGTGACCCTCCTATTGGCTTTCTTGTTCAATAAATCCTTGTCTCTCTGGTTTAGCTTTCCTTGGTGGCTCCGAGACTCATGAAGCATTTTCCCATTGGTGGTGTTTTATGGGTTCTTGTTTCTCCATACTTTGCTGGTTCAGGCCTAGAAGGAGTTACCTTTGCTGCACCAGTTTGATTCCGAGAATTTTCCCAAGTGTTCATTTTCCCAGATACACCCACACCGAAGGGCCTCAACAGTGTTCAATTCATTGTTTTTTTGAAGTTGCTTCCCATTGTGTTTGAAGGGCTGTGTGATTCTCCAATTATGACCCGATGAGATTCCCTGATGGAGCAGATCACACTTGTCTACCTAGACTCCATTTTCAAATACCCATTGGGGGATGTGCACATTTGTTTGGGGAGAGATTCTGACAGGATTTCATTTTCTTCCTCCAAAGCCCAGTCGCCCCATGATTTCTTGGATTTTGGTGCTGGCGCATGCATCTGCTCCTTTTTGCCCACAAACTCCTACAATTTCTCGCCTGCCATTTTTTGCTAAATTAAATCCTTTGGAACATTTAGAAAATATGAAAATAAAAAAAAATCGTAAAAAAAACTAAAAATCCAAAAAATAACCTCAAAATATTTCAAAACATCAAAAACATCCAAATATTTGAAAAAAACCTAAAACGGTGCATTTGTTCCATTTGAACATTCACCAATAATAATATCTACTCATAATAAATTAATCATCATTTTCATCCTTTGGTAAGTTAGTCGAAAGCAAGTGTAGGAGGATTAAAAGTGAAATCTTAGTCATCAAAGTCTTAAGTCTAGGTTAGTAAGTCTCAAAGTTAATCGACTCAGAGTATGAATAGTGTATCATCTAGCCAAATTTCATAATCATCTAATTAGAAAATGTCCTAGGATGCATCCTTCCTACAATGGACATCAACATGAGGCATCACTATAGTTTAGTTTTTTCTAGCAGTATGAAGAACATTAGCTTGTTTGTTTACTTTATCTTTATATTTTTGACTTATGTTATTTTGTGTTCATTCCAAAGACCTCTTGATGATGTCTAATAAAAATGGTTTAGAGAGAAAGGAATGGGGCAGCAATTACTATCTTTTTATTTGTTGTGCTTGTTGGATATTCTTCTAAAATAACTTCGTCATGTGTGATTTGTTTGGTTTGTAGGGAGGATATTTTAGGTGTCTTGTTGACCACATAAGAAGACTTGCTTTTTTATGTTTTTTTCTAAGATGTCTATGATATTTAAACTACCTTTTGAATAAGTTTCTATATATCAAGTGTGAATTGGAAAACTCCTATCTGATTATCGAGTCAAAGTCCATCACACTAGGTGCAACACCATCCTGGTTCTTTATACCTTGATGCATTGTACTTTTGTGTG
This sequence comes from Sequoiadendron giganteum, assembly GCA_007115665.2. Classification (NCBI taxonomy): domain Eukaryota; kingdom Viridiplantae; phylum Streptophyta; class Pinopsida; order Cupressales; family Cupressaceae; genus Sequoiadendron; species Sequoiadendron giganteum. Next base: position 143,628,417 of record CM021101.1, read on the forward strand.
TTATCAAACATAAGGAAAGTTATTATCTTTATTTATCCCATCCTTGGATAAGAAATACAGACTTGTTGGACTTCTGCATCTTCTTGGATTTAAGGGTTGATCCCTCTCATTCTTTTATCCTTTTTCATGCTAACATAGTATCATTTCATCAATGCATCCATCTTGCATTCATAAAACATTTGCACTCTCATCCCGCATAATCATTTCATATCATCATAGGACATCATCTATCTCATCCATCTCACATGCATTGCATCATCATTTAAATTGTTTAAAATAATATAGATTTATTATTCTAAGCATCTTACAAACATCTCATTTGCATCATCATATAGATTATTATTCTAACCATACATACATCCATCTTGAACTTCTTTATCATGAGATCAACCCTCAAATTTAACTTTTTCACTCAATCTCTCAAGGGGTCAATGTACTAACGTATTTCTTTCCACTAATTTTGATCTCAGCGACATCATTCTTTGAATCAATCTAATAGGTACATTGTTTCAAAGAGGGGAAAAATGTAGACATGAAAATAATCCTAACTAACATCATGCATCTAATTATGCTTCAATTAACATAATTTTCTCTATTAATTAAATAAATTAATTTATTTGATCAGTTCACTAAAATTCATCATACTTAATTAAATAAATCAAAGTATTTAATTAAGTCCTTAAGCTCTTCTTATTTGATTTAATAAATCAAAATGATTTAAATCAAATATCAAAATCCTTAAAATCTTCCACACTAATTAATCTGAATTAATTAACTCATAATTATAATTACCATTATCTAGCTTTTAACTCAACTTGAGTCAAACCTAAACCCTTAACTAACCCGCCCACTTGCAAATTAAATTTATTTTAATTCATTGTCTAATTATGTCTATTTTTCCCAAGGAATATTCCCTCATTAACTCCATTTGTTGATTTTCTTGTCCAAACAAATTTCCCCCGCAAAATCTCTCAACCATATGCATTTAAAGCTATTTTTCAAATTTCAAACCCACCTAACTTCATTCCTCCTTTAGTATGTGCAGGATCATCATGAAAAAAGTAGGCCCTTAAGTGGCAATAAAATTCAAAAAATCTTGACGTAAAAATTTGAATAATTTATCTATATTATTTCAAAAATATATAACAATAGAATATGTAGAAAAATGATTGTAGTTTCTAAACTACTAGGGTTGTTTTTTTTAAATATAATCTATTTAGTGAAAATTTGAAATTTCAATGTAGTAGTAGTTAAATTTTAGGGAAAAAATAAGAAGTAGGTGTTTATCTGACCACCCTAACCACAAAAAAATGAAAATATTTTTTAATAATATTTTATATATAAGTAGGGGACTCATGTCCTGATGTGATGCATATTTCTTTGTAATTTTTTTCCAAGTAAATTATTAATTATGATTTTTTTATTACATTGTAAAAAATATAAAAAACTCGTATGTCTAACCACCTTAACTTGGTCAAAACTTCATGAAATTCAATTTTAATTTTTTTAATCCTATATTATGAAATTCAAAGTAAAGCATAATTTATATTGGTGGAAAGATGAGAATCTCCTTTAAAAACCCTTTTCCTTTCATCATTTTTGGATTAAAAAAAAGTCGTCAGCCAGATGGGCCATCATATCTTTTAGGTATCACCACTTTTTGGCCCATCATGATCCTGCACATACCCTTCAATCACATGTGGCCAAGTGTTCTTCTATCATTGGTTGGTCTTTTGTCCCACATTCATTTAAATCTTTCAATCTTCAACTCTTGAATCTATAAATTCATGGCACTTCTTCCTTCATTTTCATCCACAATTTTAACATTTTTTCTATACATAGATCCATCTTGCAACATCTTCATCGCAATATCTGAAGCTTATCAAGGAGATGAAAAAGGTCATCCTTTTCATGTCAAAGGTATACCACTTCCACTATGAGATAGGTATGAATATTATTTTTATTTGCATTCAAATTTTCTTCTTTGGTCTTTTAGAGTTTTGTTTGGAATATTTGACATGATTCATTATCTCATAGGGAGGCTTTTATTTTCTTTGTTTAAAGTAGAATAGACATGCTAATATAGTTCTTGAGAAAAATGCATAAAAAGGCCTCTACAATAAATACAAATAATTCTTAAATAATTGTAAAGTAAAACTATCATACATATCTTCAGGAAAAATTATGTAAAATACAACGATAGATATCATTTTAAATGTATATACAACCCGTATTTATATCCATATTTTTTTATGAATATTGTTATATAATTTTTATATAAATGATAATACTCACACTTGTTCATAAAAAGAAGACACTTTGAAAATGATATATCTCTATATATTTAACATAAATTGAATCAATAATTAATACTACTTTTTTATTTAAATTTTAAACCTACACTCAACTACTAGTCCCTCTCCCCTCATATATCAAATACCATCTAAGTCCATGAGTTTATATATATCCATATATATTTGTCAATTATATTCCCCATTCATTTTTGTTAAACATAACATATGCTTCCCTGGAGTTCCAATGAGTATACATAGGGAGCAGTAGAAACACTTGCCATTACCATAACGCTTCACTGAGAAAGCCCTAGAAGTTTCCAGATGATTGGCCTCCCATTTATTTCCACTATATATACATCATCGTAATCATAAGCAAATAGCCCACTTTTTCCAGCTTGCTTTGGTAGACTAAATTGTGATTTCTGTAAGTTATCTAGTTTCCATTGTTAAGGTAAGATTGTTAAGATTAGTTATGTTTTAAGGTTCTTTTGGTTTGCAGTGAGTCAAAGGAGGAGGTTAATAGTATCCCACCATGTCTTTGTCATAGTGTAAAAAGGGTAGGAGAGGTGGGGTGATGATGGATCCATTCAAGGTTGATGCGTGACTGCATAATGGCCCATGTGACTTCAGAGTCACTATTCACATTCATGTGGATTGGCTTAAAACTGATCATACCCACATCTTCAAAGCTAATTTACCTGGTATTGTTAATTAACTCATGTGGGTTTTAATAAGTTGTGATAATTTAGATGGTATTTTTTCAGTTGTAGAATGTTTTCATTAAGATTTAATTGTGCATTTTTTAGACAGTTTTTATCAATTCATATAAATTTTTTAGATTTGATCTTGATAAAATACCATTTGAATTATATGATAATATTGTAAATAATTTATTTCCTTATATCACTAGTGGTTTTTTTGGTTTTTGTTTTGTTTTGGAAGGTTTGAAAAAAGATGATGTGAAAGTCCAAGTGAAAAGAGTTGTTATGCATATAAATGGAGAGTTCAAGAAGGATGAGCTAGACAAGAATAACAAGTGGTGTCTTTGGGAGAGGCCACATGGAAGTTTCTCTCATTACTTCCACCTACCAAAGAATGTCATGCTGGACCAAGTGAAGCCCAACATGAAAAATGGGGTGCTGACTGTGATAGTTCCCAAGATGGCTAAGAGTAAATCTAAGGTCATGCCAATAGAAATATCTGAAAATTAAATTAACTCTTATTGAATAGTTTTGTGTGGGAAATAAAGAATAGAGAAAAATTTCTCTGATGCAATTAAAGCAAGGTTTCAACTATTTCAATGTGTGAGTTAAAAACTATTAATTTTGATCGAGGTCTTCTTTATTATTTATTTTTTAGTTTGATTTTTTATCTTCTTTTGTGATAGTTCAGATTTACCTTAATTTCATCTTGTTTTATCAAAACTTGTTTCCTCTTACCTTCATTCATAATAGCAAATAGATTCTATATTTTCAATTCACCTCATCATATAAATATATTTTCCACTTTAGCATATTGTCTTCATAAAGTTAAAATGCTCAACATAATTATCCAATTATCTTTCACTAATCCTTGGACGCATTAATTTTTATTTGATTCACTAAAGGACAAAAGCCTAAGTCTACCCCATCATTGAAGGCTATGGATCTATTATGCATGGATATAGTGTAATGCCCCACCAAGTAACCTTAAAGAAAATTGCAATTAACGTCATAAGCCAACTAATTTTTTTTTTATAAAGTGCATTTAACATACACATTCACTTACTAGTTAACAACAACCTCTAAGGCTACAAGGTTAGGATTACTTAAACCCACACATACATATTACATATAACCATAGCCTTATGAACTTTATGAAATAAACATCATACATCATAAGAATACCACATAACATAATAAGATAATCAACCAAGATACAATCTCATAAACATTATCTTAAACCAATAGTTACATCACTTATTCCCAGAATGAGACAGTAGTATATAAGGTTACAATTACATAATTTCACCTCATAAACATAAGAGGGATAAAATAACTTATACAAGTTAAAATATTATAATGCAAGAATAACAACAAGAACCGCGAGCTGTCCATCTGGATGTCTCGCCATCAAGTACTGAAAATAGATGGGGACCCAATGGTTTTGGTACATGTTCCACCCAGCCAATGTGGTACCCGAAGGCCCACCCCCCATGCTAGGAGAGAGTAACAAAGTAATATGGACAAAGATCTACTACCTCTAACCAAAGACAGACTCATACTGACTCAAACTAACATAACCAAATAAATGCCATGAATAAGTACAATTTTAGCTCAACTCAAGTACAAATCACATCACTGACATAGGTCACATTGCTTCCAGACCTAATAATAATTGAGTATGTTCACAAAACCATACACATAAAACAATTAACAATAGTTGTCATAGATAGAGTGTCATCGCAAGGTTTATCATGAGATCTCCTCTGGGCATTCTTCATAGGCTTCGGTACAAGTAATCCTAGTGGCCTCAACCGAATCCCAACACTCATACTCACTCATGCAGAATCAACTACCTCTCGCAAGAACAAGATAGTTGATCTTGCCATTCCAGGCCTTCTCACTCATCCCAAGTCTAAACAAGCCCTTGTGTCTATGAGTGAGGATTAAATTATCTTGATTAGTGTGAACTACATCCTAATCATCTAAGTACATTAATTTAATTATCACTTGATTAACTCACTTCTGAAGGTTACCCGGTTTACCACTTTGGGCTCTGACCCCTATCAAAAGCCACTCTTCTAATGGACAACGCACTCACAACCAATCATCAAGGGAAACACAAGTGCATACAAACTAGGCATCATAACCACTCCAACTCAAGGAGGATACAAATAATAGAAACTCACTCCAAACATCTTAGAGGCAACAATCACATAGTCCACTCCTTTCATAGGAAGTACAAAAGATCTCACTCCAAACATCTTGGAGGCAACAACACATAGTCCACTCCCTCCACAGGAGGCAACAAGATGAAACCACATAACAAGGTCACTCCATACAAGGAGACACAGATCCTATAATCCGCTCCTAAACCAAGGAGGTGCAAACATCCCCGTTCATGAAAATCGGGTAAAACTGAAAAGATGTCATGCACTACCTAAGGGAAAACAACTGGATGGCATAAAGATTCAACAACCCTTATCCTCTAAGTTCTTCTGGAAGACTTATAATTTAGGACTAACACTAAATCCCAAAACCAACAATGCAACTTGATCGACATAGCAACAAAAGCATTCAAGTCATCAATCAAATCTAATATTTGGATTTCCTAAATCCATACTCATTCAATAGGTAGTGTTGACAAAGTCAAAAACACGATAACTAGATCATCTAAAATAATCATAACCTCTATTTCCCTTTTCATTATTGGAAATCTAAAACAATTAAACTTACTTCCCTTTACTGAATATAGAGAATTAAATCCTTTAAGATAATCATGAGGAAGATACTACTTTTTTATATACTAAATCCATATCTCTTTCATAATCCAATCACAATGATTCAATTAATCTAAATAGAAATTAATAAATAAAATAATTGATTGTCTCATCAATAAAATAACTTCTTAATTTACTTTTAAATCGACACAAATCCATGCAAGTAAACTATTTCCATTTTCTAACCAAATCTTACATTTCATTCAATTTCCTATTTAGAACATTCAATCACTTTAATATAATAACATATTGTTTCTCTATCCATTTTTCATATACACTAATCAATCCATTTTTAAATCTTTATTCAATAATACATTGCATGCATCTCATTAAAATAAAATACGATAATGAATTTTACACTTAATATATATATATATATGCTCCATATTATATAGACACCAAATATATATATTAATAAATTTAATTACATATATTCTTTAATATTCCATTCACAAAGACTAGATTACTCTATGGAACTAAACAAAACATAATAACTATTTGCCTTTTTCAATATAGTTAGTTCCTAAATTTACTTCTAATGCAACCTAACACTATTGCAAACAATCCTTTCAATTTTCTATCCGGAGTCTATGTCTTTTTAACTATCCATTTAAAAACATGCAATTTCATCAATGTATAAAAATATCTTTTGGCTTATCTATTTGGCCACGCATTCATATTGTTTCTAATTAAATCTCATTAATTAAAAAAAACATTTAAATATAAATATTTCTATAATTCTTCAATATATTTAAATATCTTTTTCCTTATCAATTTTGACCATACATTCAAAACTTATGATTTAAATTCTTCATGCAAAGCTAAATTACACACACTTAAATAAAACAAGGTAAATACTGATTGAAAATACTCATGGATATATATATACATTTCAATATATTTTCTTCAATCATATTAACAAAATAAATGTTTCCTTTTAAATCAAGTAATTACTTCTATTAAAAAATATCTTTCTCTATACATTTTCTACGCATACTAATCATTTCTTTTAGAACACTAATAATACCCAATTTGTAACAACAGAATAAAATAATATAAAATATTATTTATTCTCTCAAATGGATATATACCTTCAATATATATATACTAAATATAAATTAATATATTTAATATATTTAATCATTAACATATCTTCTATTCTTTACAGAATATCAAATTGTTTAATTCAAAATAAAATATCCCTTATCATCAATTTTCCAAAAATATATATATATTTTTCCAATGAAATCAAATTAATAATTGGACCTTTTACACATGAATTTAAATTCCACAATTAAATTTTAAATTATGCATTCTTTAAACCAAATATTTAACTCCTTCAATTAAACTTTAACATGCCATTTTAAAATAAACAATAATTTCCCCATATGTTTATAATTTCAATTCCACTAATCTAATATACAAATTTTATTTAAAATAATATAAATAAATATAATACTTTAATATTATAAATTATAATATAAAATATTATTAAATAATATTTTAATATTATAATAACAATACATAAAATATTAATATTTATAAATATCAATTTATTATTATTTTATTTTCAGAACAACCATGGGAAAATAACTTAATAGCAGTCTCATGTTTCAAGCATAACTCAAAAACTACGATCTGGGTATTTGTGATTTTTTGATAGGGATAATGAAATTGCAAAATGCAAAAACCCTTTAAATTTCCTAACAACCTAGTTTGTGTAAGTGAAGTTACAGGTGACGCAACCATACCATTTTACCATGAAAAATATAACTATACTGTAGATTTTAAAATCCGTTTTTTAATAATAAATAGAAGGTTTCATTTTCTAAAAACATTCTAAATGCATTGTTCAATCTCTATGTTTGATTTCAATAACAACAAAATTGATTTCCCCAAATAATTTAAATTCAACTAAGGTTTTCACAATTTTCACTCAAGAATTTTCACAAGCAAAGGCTATAAATTTGTTTAATTCTTTTCTTCTAATATCAAATTTGTTTTCTTTACAGATTTAACAAACAAATCTTTAATCACTACTATTTAAAAAAAAACAATCAAGAACAATAAAATACAAAGAGGAAAACTTGGTACAAGAAGCTACAAAAAGAGATGAATTTCTGATGCAAGCCTCCTCCAAGGATTTCCTGAATTTTCTTCAATCCTCCAATGAATCCAATCCAAAATCCAACAAATACAAACAATTTTTCCTTCAATCAATTCTACAATCAAACTCTCTTCAAACCCTTGTGCAAATTTTCCAAAATTTCTTCCCTGTTGTAAAAATGAATTTTCCTAAAGACTTTTCTGCCCTAAAATTAAAACATGTATTCTTTATAAATCGAAAATACCTAATACAACCCTAATTCACATTACATGCAAATTAGATATTTCAATTTCAATATTTACAACCCTAATTCACATTAAATGCAAATTAGATATTTCAACTTCAATTTCAATTTCAATTTCAAAAACCCACTTTCAATTTAAAATGCAATTTCAAATAATAAATTAATTTCCAAAGTTGCAACCAATTTTTCAAATAAACATTTAATTACAATTGCTAATTTAATTCCCACACGTTGAAATTAAATTCCAAAATTAATTTTAATTCTTTTATTTCCTTTCATTCTCTTGCATCACGTTTAATTAATTAATTTAATTATTTAATAACTAAATTCAACCCCTTTGGATTAAATTTAATTAATTAAATAATTTAAATATAATTAATTAATTTAAATATAAAATTTTATCCACATTGCATTATTTAAATTAAATAACCATCAACATGATTTAAATGCAATTATTCTAAATATCTATTTCCAAATGAAGAATTCTTTAGAATTAAATAACATCAAAGCAAGACAGACAATGACTCGACACACACAACTGATGACACACTAAGGCTAGGGTGTAAACTTAACATATGTTACCTAGCTATTATCTCCCGTTCAACTTAATCGTTGGATCGACACGCTCAAACCTATGAAACTAGGTGGAGTCGGTGTCATGTACCTACAATCCTGCAACCAAGTAAACAACATCATATAATATATCCAACATATAATACGCACCGTGAAGAAGGAATTACGGATTCGTAGGGTGTTCGCAAGCGAGTGATGTGAAACCGTCGTCTTCACCAATACACTCATCGAAACTGACGCTTCCATCATAATCCAGTAATCTCATAATAACATCTCATATTAACTCTACAACATCATAAATCCATAATGCATGTGAAATAATAATCGGATAACTACATCCCACAATAATAGTTGTCACTCAATAGTAGCAATCAACACATCATAACAAAATGTATCCGATAAAAAAGTAACTACAACCAAACATAGCATAAAGCAACTTGAACAAGAAGCAAAATGGAAGGGTATTACATATAGTGCAACTATAACATGTGAGTTGTGAATAATGTTATGAATATATTATGAGTGCACTTTAAACCTTTTTATAAATTTTCATCAAATGATATTTTATCTTTTCAACTATGATTCATTCTTTCCAACTAAAGTTTGGGTTGTGAGGAGTGTTGTACATTTGATATAAATTCTAATTATATTACTAGGAATTCTAAAATCAAAACTAATACAAAAATGATATAAAAACCATGTTGCATATTTGACATAATTTCTAATTATTCTAAGAAATTTTAATAGAAATTAGGTATTGATTATTATAGTGAAAAACAATTTAACATTTTAAAATGGTTAAGCATTGTTGTGTTTTTATTTGTATAAGTATAATTTTTATGGGTTCATTTCTACTCTCCTACTCTTCCCAGGAAGGTAATGGAATGATAGTGTTTCTTGCAAGTTAGTAATTTGTTATACACAAATTTTACCATGTCATGGTAAGTAGTAAATTTTCATACACAAATTTTACATTATCATGGTAAGTATTTACCTATACACAAAGAAATTATACCTTATCATCAAAATTATGATTGTGTTTCTTGCAACTAGGAAGTTTGAACTTGTACAAACAACTTTTACCTTGTTATGGGATCTATGTTATGCAACCAAAAATTTAGTGGCAATTTTTCACCAATTGGAGAATTTTCTACTTTTGGGGTTTCAAAAATGACAAATAGAAACCATTCTCACAACATATGATTTCCCAAAATTTTAATTGTATGTCAATGCATTCAGTTTCAAATTGCCATGCTTTGATTTTAATTTCTTAGAAAAACATTAGATCAATGTGCTATTTATTGTATTTTTTCCTCATCAATGATTATTATATGAGAAATTTTTAAATTTTATCAAATCACTTATTATTTGAATTGCTATTATTTTAAAATTATGTGTCAATCATCCACACTTTTGTATTAATTAAGCGAAAATGGTGGTTTGATCACTAATAAAATTATATAAAATTAAGGAAAAGGGGTGGTACACTTACTAATGAAATTATAGGCTATTAATAACAAAGGTTAATGGGATCACCAAAAAAAATATAATCATTTAAGAATAAAGGGTGGTGCAATCACTAGTGAGGCTATAGTGAATTTGGGGAAAGCACACATAATAATTTTTGAATTATAGTCATTTTATGGAAAATTTGTATTATCACCATATAGAGATAGGTATTTTAGGGGGGGGGGAGGGGAATATTGTCATCATTAAATTATTGGAAATTTAGACAAACTATGTTTCACCACCTTGGAATTATAGGTAATTTTGGCTTATTATGCTTAATCACCCATGTAAAAGTTATATATTTTTGTGGAGTAGAGTTAAGATGACCTAAAACTTTGTGGATGCATGTTGAAGAAAAAAATCTCTACTCACTCATTACACATTTGATTTACCAATTTCTCACATTACAAATTTGTGATATCTAATCCTCTAGATTGGCATTTGATCAAGATGCTATGAAATCTCAATTATGGAAAACATGGTACTTTATTAAAAAAATGGGCGAATAGATAGATAGAGATCATAAATATATTTTAGTATATCATTTCTTGTGATTTATAGAGATATATTTTCTAATTTACATCACTTTTTAAATTGTATATGTTATGATTAATCTCTATAATGTTAATTCTCATGTGGATATGCCCATTTATTTAATGTTGATATTTATTTAAATTTTCTCATTTTGTATATACTTCCATACTTTTCTATCCCATATTTAAATTCTATGTTGACATTGATTGAAAATTTATTAACTACATAGACCTATGGAGTTATTTCATAGTATTCTCTATTTGTATTTTATAAACATTTTATTAATAGTCATGGGAAATCTATTGAGTCCCTATTGTATTTACTTCCAAATAATTTAAGTTGATGGTTCAAATAGAAATTGACTTTTTTAAAGTAGTTCATTATCTCAACTCTAGGCTTCTAGCTAGTCAACCCACACATTTCTATAAATTGACAAAGAAACTTGTTTCATTTATCCCACATTGTCAAAGCAGGAGGTAGTGTTGCTAGTTAGAAAAGTTGATGTGTCAATTGAGGGACCTATAGTGGTTTTATTTTCATATTTATATCTATATATTTACAATTATATGAAATTATATTTAACAATATACTATGTAATGAGCACATGATTATACTGAGAGGGGGTGTTGAATTAATAGTATACAATCTTTTTCCCAATTTAAAAATTTAATCAATCACAAAAATAAAAAGCATGCAAGATCTAATAATTAGGAACACAATAAGACCAAAAACTTTATGTGGAAACCCTTATGGGAGAAAACCATGGAAAAATATTACATATATTAAAATATCTTATAATATTTGTAGGAACCAACCTTCAAGAGGAACCAATCCCCTATTATTCAATTTGTGAGGACCAACCCACTAGAGACACCAATATCTCCTTTAGGAAGCACCAAATTCCAAAAATTGTTCCACCTTGAATGTTTCTTAAACAAAAAATAATGGAAAATTTAACCTCCTCTATAGGAATCTTAATCAAGTGAAAAAATATATAAGCCTCATTTAGTCATTATTATTCAATGTGGAATTACTTGCATCCCAATTAAGCTCCTTGTTATTATAAGTAACTTTATTTTATTTAACTATTGAACCATTTTTAATATTAGTCCTAAAATAGTTCATTCAACATAATTACATAAATCAATAAATAATATTGCTTGAAGAATATATTTTTAAGATGAAATATGGAAAGTCCCACTTGATGTAAATTCCATGAATCAAGAGGAAAATGATATATGTGTAAGCACTTAGTTAGAGAAACTTGAATACAAATTACATGCATAATAATTTTACTTGCTTCCCTCATAATGAATTCTATGAATTTGATTGCATATCTACTAGCTCTAGTCTCTCCTATAAATATACTTTGGATTTGTATTCCTCATGTGAAGAGTGTGATAATGTGAACATTAGAAAAAATGTAATTTTGTTAATGTATTGGAAAATTATGGGTGATTTCTTAGAACCAACTCTCAAAAATGTCATTTTTTGACGGTGTAAATGATAATTAAATTGTATCGCTATTCTCTTCAAATCATTATAACAATAATTTTGTGTATGTTTTGATTATATGGGAAAAAAAGGTTTTGAAGGGACTAGAAACCCTTTACAAATTTAGGAAAAAAATTATTCTCAAAAGATACAATACTAGACTTTCAACAACATCCAAACACCCAACCACAAAAGGTAAAAGTAGCTGCTCCAAAGATAATCAAATAAGACCAATAGCCAAATAGTCTCAAGCCACTATGGGAAAAGTAGAGCTAAACAACACATGTAGCCTTTCGACCACCACAAAAAAATTTAACAAGGGATTGAGAGGAATGATTATGCGTAGGGAGACCTCTCTTCCTTCTTTACACAACCATCCAAGAAATATCATCCTTTGAAGGAATAGAGCAAGGGAAAGCTAGAGGACAAGCCACCAAAGGAAAAATAGGAAAAGAAACAGGAGTATCACTCCCACAATCAACATCATCAACAAGAGTAGAAGAAAAACTAGCAATCCCATTAACAAAATCAAACTCATCAATAGTAACAATAGCAACCCCACTAGTCAGAGCATCAGCTATGGGAAAAACAACCACATTAGTAGAAATTGTAGATGAACTAACAACAACAGCAACTATAGGAGAGTCAAGAGAAGCATCAACAACAAAAAAAGACTGTTGAGAACCATCAGAAGAAGAATCCACCAAATTAGGGACTAAGTCATCATCCCCACTATCACCACAAGATTTACGCATAGTAGAATTCTCATGAAGAGAATCTTTCCACCAAGTAGTATGGCTTCGATGATATTTTTGATAGTCAGCAGCCTAATGACCTATAGAAAAACATTTCTTGCAATGGAAAGGAAGACCCTCATAATCAAGAACCTGAGACCATGGCCTAGTCTACACCATCAAAATAACCTCGCTAGGTAAATCTTTTGATTTATCAACATCCACAAGAATGCGAGAAAAAGTAGGATGATCATAGACAAGAAAATAAAAATTAGCCATAGCAAGCCTACCAATTTCATTCCCAATAGACTCAAAAAAATAAGGAGTCCAAAAATAAAGGGGAAGGTTAGGAAGTCTAACCCAAGTAGTAACAACACTTATAGGTTTAGAAAGATGGTTAAAATAAGGGAACCAAGGCTAAAGAGAAAGTGAGTGCTTTCCCCACAACCAAAAACCCCCTTCCAACACCCGAGCCCTATCCTTCTCAGATTGCAAAGCAGCTACAAAGAAAACCCTAGTTGAAGGATAGAGTTCAATCATATCCTCAACAATATTCCTCCAAGACTCCAAAACCCACTTGTGTAGATTTGGGAGAGAAGGTCATAAACCATTAAATCTACAAATAAGAGCATACCTAGAGAAATAATCTTCTTTGGCCAACACCTCCTTCCCACAAAAATAGTAGGGGTAGAAGAAGAGAATTGTAAGGGTTTACCATTGAAAGAGGGAAGAGAAGAAGAAGGATTAATACCACTAGAACCAGCCACCTTAGCAAAGGAATAAGAAGCAATAAATCTGCCAAGCATGGGTCGAGAACTATCAGATAGCGGTGACCCAACAATAAGTGGTGAATCATCAACATAAATGTGTGAGCCAACAACACACAACCCGATAGAATTCGATAGCATTCTAGTAGCTGACGATGCACCAGAAAATAACATAGCAAAATCCAACGGTGAACCAACTACAAGTGACGAACTAGAAACTGAACCAAAAACCAATGGTGAACTAGAGACCAACCGCACCAAAATCCTATGACACACCATTCACAAAGAGAAAGAGTGTTTCAGTAGTGAGAGGGATAGCCATTCAAGCAGAGAGTGAGAGAGCCATTTCAAAAACAAATAAAAATTAACCTTTATAATTTTGAGTATGTTAAACCTAATGAAGATATATTTTTGTGATGATGAGGTAGAATAATTTGTGGCAAGGATAATATAATGCAAATATCCTTTATGAATAACCTACAAACTAACTAGGTGGCATAAATTGTAATTGTAGACATGCAAAAATAACAATCATGCATCATACAAATTAACATTCATTTCTTCTATTAATCAATTAAAGCAATTTATTGATTAATTTCCTAAGGTTCATTAAACAAATCAAATTATTTAATCCTTATGTTCTTCTCATTTGATTTAATAAATCAAACTGATTTAATCAAATGTCAAATCCCTAAAATTCCCTAAGTTAATTAATCTAAATTAATTAACTTCTAATCATAATTATCATTCTCTAGCTTTTGACTCAACTAGAGTCAAATCCAAACTCTGAACTAACCCACCCACTTGCACCAATAAATCATTTATTTGATTTATTATTTCCTCTAATTACATTGAAAATGGAATCAAAATGGAATATTCTTCCAATTTGAATCTTCCCCCCAAAAAGGACTTGTCCCTTCCAACAAGGTTTTAAATGCTATTTGCACAAATCAAACATGTCATTTCATCCAAAATTCAAATTTGAATGGGCACATTGACCAAAACTTGCACAAGCTTTGGCCAATCCCATTAAGACAAGTGTCTCTATCCTATTGGATGGGATTTAGTCCCACATTGCCTAATTTTGGCCTCTCTTCTATCAACTTCTCCTATAAATGCAAGGCATTTTCTCTCATTTCAACAACACATTTTGAATGCATCTAAACTATAGGCAACTTGAGCTCATAGCAACTCATTGTCTATTTCATTTGGCTTAGAAAGGGATTGGGAAAGGGCTTTTTCACATACTCAAAGAGCACCAATCCACCTTAGAATAGGTTTCCATCTCTCTCAGAGGAGAGTCAAATAGCAAAATGGAATTGGAAGAATATTGGAGTTAGAAAATTGATCATTAAACTTGAACTTGACAAAATCATTTTTTAATGCCTATTCCGATAATCTAGAGCTTCCATTTTCTACTCTCATTTTTTGTTTTGAACCAAGACACTTTTCAATTTGGGTTTAAAATCGAACACTATCTTGATCTTTTCAAAGTTGGTTAAAAAGAACCTTAGACATATACTAGAATTTTGATTTGGGTTAAAACTGAACAAGGCAACCTTCACACTTAGATTTTGGTGCTTAAAACGAATTCATCACTGCTTTTTGGACTTAAAATGAACAACCGTTTGTCATATTTTGCAATCTTTTTCACAAAGTAATATCATCAAAAATACGTATGCGCTTCTCTCGCGCCTTACGACTATATTGAGAATCAAATTTTTTTTTTCTGATATTAAGTTGTCAAAAATATTGCCTCCACACTTCAATTTGGGATCTAAAATTGAACAAAACATGCGAGTGTGAGCATGACATATTGTGGAGGTTCTCCCCTTTGTTTTTCAACAAAGGTTGTGTGAACAACAGGATATGTTAGCTCACTTTTGTTTATTTTAGAGGGCCTACCTTGTGGGAAAAAGTACTCACCCAAGGGAATGACCCAACTGGGAACATGCTAAAGCCAAGCGACTTCCACCCGGGATATAAGTGTGGATATTGGAACAAAGGCCAATATCACGAGGATTATTCCGACGAGATGGATAGCAATGGACTCTCGCCGATGTTGGATAATCCCCCATGAATGGAATGCCCGAATTAGAACCCCTTGTTTAGAAATTGGCCAAAACCTTGTCTATCTTGTTGGTGCAAAAGGTCATGTCCTTTAAAGCCGCCCCACATAACATGCGGTCTTGTTGTGGAAATGGAAAGTATGCCATGGGAGATTCATGGGTACTAATGCTTGGCTGACCCGAATAAGTGAGTGTCGTGGAGGGGAGCCATTATGGTCAAGCATTTAGCCATTCACACAAGATATGTGCAGCTCGCTTTATCCAAGTGGGAACCCAACAAGGTATTGTCTCATCAACCTAGGAGTGTGAAAGTGCTTGGAAAAAACACATTGCTTGATCTTGGAAACATTTTGGAAAACAAACATACACAAAAACCTTGAAATTTCAAACACCTTGTGGGGAACAAATACCTATTGATGAACTTGCCCACTCTTGCTTTCCCTAGGAATCGCATTCCTAGAGGTTTCCAAGTGTGCAAATTCTACCATTATTTGTTTCCAATAAGGATAAACATAAGGAACGTTTGCCCTATTTTTCTTGATTTCCACACAAAGGACCTTGTGGAATGAGAAAGAGAATGGGACACTACACATATAGTTTGAAAACCTAAGCAAGCAAGTGTCTTGGATAAAAAGAACCTCATTTAACCAAGATAAAGAGACAAATTGGATTACACATGTGTTTTCTAACATGATTTCTCTTAAGTTCAAAAATCCCAAAACCAAGGTTCAAGAAGCTTAGTCTAAAAGCTCGTGAGGACCATCTTGAGATCCTAAGTTGAATGAGTTTTACTATCAACAATATCCCAAACTTTTTGAAAGGATTAATTTCCTCCCATAGGAAATATAGCGTGTTCTTCAACACCGAGGTCTTGTAAGCAGAAGTGTTATTCTAGGTCAAGTCTAGGATAAAATTCAATCACTTTCATCCATCTCTCAACCATCAAAATCAATCAAATTTCCATCTCACCAACTCTTGGAAACTTTATAAACATCTGTTATGCTAAACTTCTAGGCGAAATCAAATCACTTTGTTTGACTTAACACAACTAGTCAAACCATCATCCTATACTCAAGTTCTCTCTTGGATAATACAACTTCCTAGGGTTTACGAGTTCATCTTGTTTGGCTTAACACTCCTAGCCAAATTATCAAATCATCACCTCGTTTGACTTAACGCACTTAGTCAAACTGCCATCTTGTAGGAGTTCACTCTTGGATAACACAACTTCCTAGAGCTTTATGATTACATTCATCACATTTTTGTATGACTTAACACATCTAGTCAAACCATCAATCCAATCATGATCAATCAAAGTCCTAAAAATTTTAGCATTTCCTTCAAAGTTTCTTTAAGAGTTCCATTCATCCATATCACTCATATTCCATTTATCTCATCCTCGTTATCGCTTTCATCCGTCAATTATCCTAGTTTTTCACTTCTTTGAACCTAAAGTTTAGACCGATCTAAAGGATTAGAGGTTCATCTCTTACATTCTTGAAAATTGATCTTCATTTTATGGTTCAAACTCGATCTCAACACAAGAGGGACATGGAATATAAATTTGATCCATCCATCATGAGTAACCCAAATCAACTAAACTATCCAAGCCTTGCAATACCATTTGATTTTCAAAGCTTGTACAATGCATACATGGGAGAATTATCTCATACAAACATCAATGGTACAACAAATATGAGCATACCAATCCAAATTTTGGAACACCTTTCCCAATGATAGATTTAAATCCAAGTCCAAATCTGCAAATCTATCAACAAAACGCTCAATGCATGAGTTTTCCAAACAACATCATCCCACCAAATCCATACATGCCAAGTACAACTTTACCAAACATGACCATTTCAAATCCACACTTGGTAAATTTTGGGGTAGATATACTTGCAAATCCCCCTAATGTTGTTCAAAATCCTAGCAATATATTGGCAACTCCATATGTTGATTCAAGCCAAAGTAACAACATGCAAAATCAAAGTTACCTAAATCCAAGCAAATTAATTCCCAACCACAACAATGTTCAATTTCAATCTATCATGCCAAATCAAAACATCATACCAAATCATCCCATTTTTCCATCGATATCACAAAAACAGATGGAAACCATCCAAGCAACCCCAACAATCAACAACATTCCCATTCCACCACCACCACCACCACCGCAAAAATACAACATGACCAATTCATTCTCCATGATATTGCAAACCACTCAAGAAGCTTCCCGCAAAAAGGCACTCCAAGCCCAACAAGCTACATAGCTAGTTGCTCAACAAGCACAAGCAGCTCAAGTAGCCCAACAAGCACAAGCACAAAAAGAATTTTGGGCACTATTGCAAGCAATCCAAAAAGAAGTAGCACAACAAAGAGTCCAACAAAAAGCTTTGTTGGCACAAAAACAACATGATGAACAACAAGCGTTGTTGGCTCAGCAGAAAACACAGGCCTTACTCCCACAACAAAGCTTGCAATGGATTCCCACTATAATAATTCAAAATGATGATCAAGATCCTTTGACTAATGACAATGTTGAAAATGTCTCTACATCACCTAATGATTTAGAAGATATATCTCAAGAATTTGTTCCAAAGCATGATCAACATCTTTCACCAAGGGCTAGCAATGATCCTCTCCAAAACATATGGCCATCCTTTGACCTCATGAAATTTGAGAATATTCCTATGCCTAATGAAGATATCCAAGAAAGAAATACATTCTTTGAAATTGACCCATGTCAAGAACTTGATCCAAATCATATTGAAAGCAATTCCGAAATCACTCAAGATCGAGAATTTGTATCTCCAAGCTACTACAACATGTGGATGTGAAAATCTACATCATGGTTAGCATGATTCTAACATCTTCATAGGATAATACAACATTATTCAAAGTAAATGATAAAACTAATCTAAGCATGCAAAGAAGACATGGATTATATCTATCCTATGGTGGATTGGTGCAACTTAGTGTTGTAGAAAGCTACCCTTTCCCAATCCATGATAAGCAAAATGCCAAATGATAGATGATGAAGAGCAAGATTGACTCTCAAATGAAGAGAGCAACCTTGCCTCAAGATGTAGTTGCTAAGCAAATGGTGTTGTGATGAGCAAGATTAGTTCTCTCATGAAGAGAGTAACCTTGCAAGTGACAATGTGTTGTGTGTTGTTGTGATGAGCAAGATTGATTCTCAAATGAAGAGAGTAACCTTGCAATGAGTAAGTGTTGTGTGTTGTGGATGTAATGCTTTGCATTTTATAGATTCAATATTAGGAAGAGTGATAGATTTTGAGGAATGTGGGATTATTCACAAACCAATGACAAGGTGCCACTTGTCAAGTTGTGAGAGGGTGAGGAATGTGCAAGTCTTGGCCCATGTGCCAATTTGAAATTCAAATTTGGATGAAATGACATGTTTAGGGGGGATGAAAGGTGCAATAAATGCCATGTTTGACTTGTGCAAATAGCATTTAAAACCTTGTTGGAAGGGACAAGTCCCTTTTGGGGGGAAGATTCAAATTGGAAGAATATTCCATTTTGATGCCATTTTGAATGTAATTAGAGGAAATAATAAATCAAATAAATGATTTATTGGTGCAAGTGGGTGGGTTAGTTAAGAGTTTAGATTTGACTCTAGTTGAGTCAAAAGCTAGAGAATGGTAATTGTGATTAAAAGTTAATTAAATTTAGATTAATTAACTTGGGGGATTTTAGGGATTTGATATTTGATTTTAAATCAGTTTGATTTATTAAATCAAATAAGAAGAACCTTAGGAACTTAATTAAATAATTTGATTTATTTAATTAAGCTTGATGAACCTTAGGATCAAATCAATAAATTGTTTTAATTGATTAGTAGAAGAACTGAATGCACGATGTTAGTTAAAGCGGAATGTATAATGTTATTTTTGGATGTCTACACAATGATATAATGGACACTCTGTTATCTATACAAGATGTTGCAAATGATGACCATATCCACATAGCACATACTCTTCCATCTACCCATGAGATGCTTTCTTTGGATGGACCTGTAGATGATCTTCATTCAAAACAAGAGTCTCCTACTCTTAAAATTTGTACACACGATCAAGATGTAGAGAAATGCAGAGACATATCAGAAATGGGTCATGAAGAAGGCTTGTACATAAGTCATGAATCAGAAACATCCTATGAAGTGATTCATGAGGAAGACTTTTGTGTAGACAGTGAAGCATCAACACTTCTTGAAGAAGCACAACAATCTGATATGTCACAAGATCAAGTTGAAGATATCAATCAGGCATTCATCCCACTTATGGAAGATCCTATCACTTATAAACTTGGATCACTCACCTTTGTAAGGGAAAATCATCTTATCAATGAAAGAGCTATGACATTTGAAGATCTGCCACAGAGCAGAGAAGGAGAAACACCTTGTTTCTAAGGTAAATCATATCCTATTGCAAATAAGTTTTGTCAGCAGATGAATTATCAAGGCAGAGAATTAGGGCTACATGAACAGGGTATCCTAGAACCAGTGCAGATTGATGGCAATCCTAAGCATCAAGGCCTTGGTTATTCAACAACCAAGGGATATAAACATATCAATAATACTTTCACAATACTGGGGGCAACTTCCTCTCGAGCAAACATCAACATAGGGAGCATGAAGAATCCTTATGATGAAACTAATGCCAATACTACAACCTGCCATATCATGAATCTTCATCCACCCATCACCCCATCCACGAATCGGGACCAACAACAAGAGAAATATTTGAATCAAATCATGAAGAACTTCATTAAAGAAAAAGAAGTATTGAAGCATAAAGGAAAAATCAAATACAAGTGGATACCAAAGAATACAAATCCCTATCAAACTCCATTAGTCAAAGAAACTATGGGGAAAATCAAAAAGGGAAAAGTATCCATCAAAGATGTCACCAAAAGCAAAATAAAGCTTCTCAAGCAACATACAAAGTGTATCAAGTAGTTGGTCCTAATTCCATGTACACTTTTGTATCCACCCATTATTGCTCATCTTCCCAAGTTTGGAGAGTCAAAGGTTCCAAACTGTCAACCAATCCATGTTTTATACCTAAACACACTCCATTCACGCCTCCGCACATGATATCCAATTCTCACATTGACCATGTGTTGGCAACGACCCTTCATCATAAGGATTCAGAAGGTGCTCTATCACGATGTGCGCACAAAGACAAAGTTAACTCCGATATTGGAAAAGCAGAACAAATTTCTCAAAATTTGCTTTCAAGTGCATGTATCTTGGCAAAGCAATTTCTTCAAAAAAGATACCGATGACATGTTATGACAGAAGCATCAACATTAGCACCACCAGGTGGTCCAGCATTAGCTTAAAATCTCTCAGAAAATACAAAAAATAAAAAAAATGTCCTGAAAAAAATGGTCACCTTGATGAAAACCTGGCAACTAGGCATCTTGGTGACAACAAAAAAATCAAAATATACAAAAATAAAAAATAAAAAAAAAAAGGATTGAAAACAGTAAAGAAAAAAATCATTCTCTAGCGAAAACCATTTCGGTGGTGCTTTGGACAAGTACCATGATGAAAGCCTGGCAAATAGGCATTATGTGTAGAATTGAGCATCTACGTGCACCAGTTCAGAAGACAGCATCATCTTATCGCATCCATAATAAAGCCAAAATTTCAGCCATATCATCCGTTCATCCATCAACCATTTATCCAACCCCTTACCATCTATCTACCTTATCTTGATCTTGATGAAGGTTTAGTAAATGCTTTACACTTGTTTATGGTACACATCTTGACATGGATCATTTTCATAGATCCCATCCTATCTAACGCTATCTGAGCCTTGAAGCATTATCTAAATGAGCATTCCTCTATTTGAACACCTTATCTTATCGCAAGATAATCCTTGGCATCCTTTGCATGCTTACCGTATCCATATCCATTCATCCAAGAATCCACCCATGGTTGTTCAAACATTGCTAGACACTAGGGGCAGATATTTGCATCTTGCTTCGAGAATAAATCTTGATGTATATCATCCAACTTATGAAGTGATCCAATCATTGGAAAATGTGAAATCAAATTGGTTAAAGCATTTGCGAGCCAAAATCCCAAATCACTAGCCCATGGCATATTTTGACAGCAAGACGACATTCCTAATCAAGCTTTATCTTTCATGGAATATCACTTTGAGCAATCAATATCAATCGCATCTAATGCACACATTCATCATCACATCAAAATCATCAAAATAATTTTGTTCCAAATCAAGCTTCATCAATCTTGATCAATCGAATCCAATCAATTATCACCTTGTTTGACTTAACACACTTAGTCAAACTATCATCTTGTGCATGAGTTTACTCTAAGATAACACAACTTCCTTGGGTTTACAAGTTCATTATCATCTTGTTTGGTTTCACACACTTAGCCAAATTATCAAATCCATAATCACCTTGTTTGGCTTAACACACCTAGCCAAATTATCCTTTTTGTACGAGTTTACTCTGGGATAACACAACTTCCTGGAACTTACAAGTGCATTATCACTTTTGTTTGACTTAACACACTTCGCCAAACAATCAACCCATCAATCCAATTGATCAACATTAAGCTTGGTTTTCAACAAAATCCCAAAACAAAGCACTGATACCATCACATATCGTATCCAAATTGTCAAAATCATGCGAAAAATCCAAAAACATCCAAAACATATCAAAAATTCAAAAACATTCAAAATTCATCAGAAAATCCAAAAACATCTAGAAAATTCATCAAAAATCCAAAAAACATCCAAATCATCCAAAATCCAAAAACATGTCGAAATATCATAAAATCTTCAAAAATTTCATCATTGAGTCTTCTCAGTTTTTCCACCTTGTCAAACTATGTCATCTCTGAGCTTGAACATAGGCAAGGTTGATCTTCGATCATCCCCCGAGACGATTAGGTCAGTCCTTTAGGCGTCCATTGCATTGGCAATCTGTTTGCCCATCTAGTCTGCATCTTAAGTCAGTCCTTTAAGCAATAAAAAGGGGGGCAACCTATTTGCCCATCCATCTTATCATCAAGTCAGTCCACCACCATTCGAACTACGTGGTCTCTATGTGTATAACGTAGGCAAGGCTAATCTATGGATCAGCTCCTGAGGCCCCTAGGATAGGTCTTTTAGTTAGTCTGTTCTACATATAATTCTTGAAAAAGTCCAAAAACATTCATAAATCTTGAAAATACCAAAAACATTGAAAAATGTGAAAATACCAAAAATAGCCTCAAAATATCTGAAAAACCCAAAATGGTGCATCCATTCCATCTCACTTTCACCCGTGATTGTTGCCACTCATAATAAATCAATCGTCGCCTTCACCCTTTGGTGAGTCAGTTAGAAGCAAGTCTAGCAGGTTCCAAAGTGAACGCCTAATCATCAGAGTCTCAAACCTAAGTCAGTAAGCAAGAAAGTTGGTCAACTCGGAGTATCAATAGCTTATCACCCAATCAGTCCCACCAAAACCCTGATCACTACATGTCCTAGGATGAAGCTTTCCCACAATGGACATAAGCATTAGGTACCCCACAATAGTCTAGCCTTAGCTAGCAATACGATGAACATCAACTTGTTTGTTTATTTTATCTTGGTATTTTAGACTTATCTTATTTTGCACTCATTCCAAGGACCTCTCAATGATGCCTAAACAAAACAAGGTTAGAGAGAAAGGAATGGGGCAATGATTATTATCTTTTTATCTGCTGTGCTTGTTGGATATTCTTGTAAAATAACTTCATCAGGCGTACTTTGTTTGTTTGTAGGAAAGATGTTTTGAGTGTCTTGTTGACCACATAATAAGGCTTGCCTTGTTATGTTTTGGCCTGAGATGTCTGGAATATCTGAACTGCATTCTGAATAAGCTTATGTTTGTCAAGTATGAACAAGAGTACTCCTATCTGTTTGATGAGTCAAAGCCCATCACACTAGGGGCCATGCCATCCTGGTTCTTAATACCTTGATGCATCGCACCTACGTGTATTATCAAACATAAAGAAAGGTATGCTCTTTTCCCATCCTTGGATAAGCAATACATCATCATCATCATTCATCATCATATCCAATAGAGTCTCAATGACTGGGGGACTTGTTGGACTTCTTCATCTTCTTGGATTTAAGGGTTGATCCCTCTCATTCTTCTATCCTCTTTCATGCTAACAATGCATCCATCCTACAGTCATCCTCTTATCTTGCATAATCATGCCATATCCATCTCATGCATAATCACGCCATCTCATTTTCATCATCATATCACTAAGCTTATCAAGGATTGGGAAAGGGCAGCTTCCTACACCACTAAGTTGCACCAATCCAATATGGGATAGATATATTTCATGATTTACATGCTTTGCTTATCTTTGTTATTTGGTTGCATTTGAATCATGGAGTATTATTTCATAGGGATATAAATTTTTGTTTATGTTGTTTTGTCATTCTACTAACCATATGCAGATTTTCATGTCCACAGTAATCCCTATTGGTGTAGAGATAATCCTCTCTTTGAAAGTGACTTCAAGATTTGGATGATGTTGAGGAGGATAAGCTCAATGAATAATCATATTTAATGAGGGAGTAATTGATGCTCCATTTCAATAAGATCATGATAGCATATTCCAAGATCATGGTTTCTATCAATTTTATTTTTGTATGGGTATGTGCAGGATCATCATGGAAAAAACACGCCCTTAAGTGGCAATGAAAATTCAAAAAATCAAAGTTAGATAACTTGATGTAAAAAAATGAATAATTTATCTATATTATTTCAAAAATATGTAACAATAGAATCTATAGAAAATTTAATGTAGTTTCTAAACTACTAGGTTTATTTTGAAAAAAAATCTATTTGGTGAAAATTTGAAATTTGAATGTAGTAGTACTCAAATTTTAGGGAAAAAATAAGAAGTAGGTGTCTGTCTAACCACCCTAACCAGAATTAAATGATAATATTTTTTTAAAATATTTTAGATATAAGTAGAATACTCCTATCCCTATGTGAGGCATATTTTTTTATAATTTTCTTTTTAATCCTATAGTATGCGAATCATACAATGTGACACATGTTTGGGATTCAAAAAATGTGATATCATTTTAAAGCTATTGATGTTTTTCAATCAACATATCAATCAGGACTTTAGTCATAATTCAAATAGAAAATGAATAATAATTATTTAATAAATTCAAAGTAAAGCATAATTATATTGGTGGAAATTTGAGAATCTCCTTTAAAAACCTTTTCCGTTTCATCAATTTTAGGTTAAAAAAAGTCGTCAGCCACATGGGCCATCATATCACTTACATATCACCACTTTTTGGCCCGATATGATCATGCACATACCCCTATCTTGGATCTAATGTGTGATCCTACTTATATGAAATAGGTATATGTAGGAAATGATAATATTTTGGCAATGCATGGTTGTAACATTATTTCAAGGTTAGGCATTACAATAAATATGGGGGAGAGAAATCTATTCTCGTAACTAATAGTTTCGCACATGATGATAAATGTATATGTGTATAATGTGAATATAGGTTGATATATATGGAAGATATTGGCACACATGTGGAAGTCATTGATGGTTCTATGAAAAAAGGGAAGATTATTTAAGACCATGATGAGGTACTTATCCATAGTGTTTTCAAAATTATGTGGATAGATCAAAAAAATCATGGTTTTAAATAAAGTGAATCAACACTTCTTGTTGTCCTCTCAAAGTGTGCATGCTTGAGAGCTCTAAGTACGATATGGAATTTCATGAATAAATAATTGTAAATGGTGATGAAGTGTGATTTTTTTATAGAGAATTTCTTTTTAGGTTTACAAAATATGGAATCTTAGTAAGGGTATAGTGGCAATTAAAGGAATATGTAAAAAATGTTAATTCTAGAAGATACCAATAGAGAAATTCATGGAAATCCTAATCAAGGTTTAATGGAGGTTTACATCTGTTATGATAGTAGAGGAAGACAACCATGATTACACACAATATAGCTAAAATATTTACCAAATAAAATAAATAAATATTTTATTCTAATTTTATATTTTAATGTGAGACTAAGTTATTAGTCTATAGGTTTGACTAATTTCTATCCTATTCATAATTCAACATGTCTAGAAACCTCATAAGGATTACAATTACAAAAAAGGAACATATATAATAAAAACTTAATATTCATTGGTATTATATTCAAACCAAACTATTTACTCTTATCATAATGATATCATGAATTTCCTTTAACTCTAATACAAGACTCAAGATCATTGTAATAATTATAATTTGCAACCTTATACAAAGTTGATCATCTATAACTAGTTGTGCACTACAAATTTGGTGTTTCTTTATTTTTTGGGTATAGTATTTCAATTTTCTCTAATCCAACAACATATCTCATTATATATTTATTGTTTAACACCTTTTTTTTATTAGAGTAATTGGACATTTACTTTATTAATTAAACAATATTTGTTTAATTATGTAAAGTTTTCTTTTAACTCTTTTTCACTTAAGCTAACATTAGGTGCATAATAATTAATTACTTTATTAATTATTATTGTGCAAGCCTAGGGTTTTCCTTTTTAGGGTTTTCATCTATATGTAGTTGAAAACTATCTTTTGTATTTTATTCATTTTACATTTTTAGGTGAATACATTGCTTCACATTCTTGAGCATTTCTTTTGTTGCTTCTCTTTGTTTCTCCTTGTAACAGGTTATTTGCTTGCAAAGATCTTTTGGACTTCTATGGTGTTGTATCTTCTCAACTCCAACATGGTATCAGAGCTTCAGATTTGCAGCTGCTTGTTCTTGTTTTGAGATTTTGCATTGGAAGCAAATCTAGGGTTCTAAAGTTTTTTTTAGGTGGATTCAGCATACTCCATTTTTTGGGTTCACTTTGGGCTCAAATGGATAGTGCCATTGGATTCGTAGCACCCAAAAACCACTAAATCGACTGTCAAATCATCGATTTTAGTTACAGTCAATTCGGAAGGCAAAAAATTTTTGCCCTAGGGCCGTGCGGAGCAAAAATCACACAAAAAATGCAAAAAAATCGAAAAATGGAGAAAATCGAAAAAAATTTAAAAAAAAATCATTTTTTCTGGGGTTTTTTAGCGGCATTATAAATGGTAGTGCCGCGAAAGCGCCACCCGGCGGTAGCGACCATCATGCACCGGCGTACCCGTTCGCGTGGCGGCCCATACACAGCGGGTCGCTCGGCGGGGCACCAGGCACCACTTTGCCACGGCCCGGAGTGCTGCCCGCGCCAATCCTTGTGCACCAGCCCGCAAGTCGCCATGTGCACAGAGACGCCCGGTTACAAGCCCACGAGGGCTGGTTTTTCTCAACCTATTATGTCTTTTTATGCAAATGCAAAGACTCTTGGGCATCTTAAAGCCGGTTTTCGAGAATAGGAAGATGCGTTGGAAAGCTGAGAGTGGCACCAATCTGATGGTACAAAATTATTTTTAATTTTTACCAGTCTAGATATTTTTTTACCAGTCAAAGTGAGGTTTCCTTTCTTCACTTCCGGGGTCCTAGAAGATGCAAACGGACTTCGTTTTTCAAACTTGAATAGGAATTGGAAAGCTCTCAACATGCTCTATTCAGTGATGTGATCTATTTTATCATAATTTTCACCAGGTACACAAGAATTTGTCTTGAAGTATTTTTTGCTTATGCATTACTTCCTTCTTCTCCGTTTGTACTAGGGTTTGGGTTTATTTTTTGTGGGGGGTGTTTTTTATTTTTCTTTCTATCA